>SSNP01000007.1:4067871-4217179 GCA_006937955.1 Pachypanchax playfairii | reverse complement strand
TTATTTTCCACCATAATTTGCAAATAAATTCTTTAAAAATCAGACAATGTGATTTTCTGGATTTTTTTTCCTCATTTTGTCTCTCATAGTTGAGGTATACCTATGATGAAAATTACAGGCCTCTCTGATCTTTTTAAGTGGGAGAACTTACACAATTGGTGGCTAACTAAATACTTTTTTGCCCCACTGTATATGCAGGTAAGAAATGTACCGAGTCCAGGTTGGATCTGTGTTCAACACTATGGGGTTTCCCACCACGATCAGCAGGGCTTTGGCTCGAGTCACAGCCACGTTGAATCTCTGGATGAGAAAACAAAACATGTTGGGATGAGGTGTAAACAGTGTGTGTGTGTTTGCACATCTGTCATTTACCTTCTCGTTTTTTACGAAGCCTAGATTGAACTTTTTGTCGAACTCCATGTAATTGGAGCTGCTTCGGACTGTAGACACCATGATGACTCGTCTCTCCTGGCCTTGAAACTCTTCCACCGACCCAACCTGACACACACACACAGTTTCAGTCAAAGCACACCGACTAATCTGTAACTTTTCAGTGTGAAAGACTTCACTACCTTCAGATTGTTCATGTTCTTGAACTTGAAGCCCTTCCCAACTTTATCCAGAGCTTTCCTGATCTTCTGCACCTTTTTACACAAAAGAACAAAACAGCTGCACCATTTTTTTTTCTTCATAAATCCAGAAAATGTTCAAATCTATAAAAAAACAAAATTAAGTGTTGGAACAGAAGAGATTCCCACCTGCTTCCTGTAGGGGGCGATGATGCCTATATCTTGAGGTGCAAGTTTAGCCACGCCCTTCTTGCCTTGTGACTGCAGCAGTTTCCTCACATACTCCATCAGCACTTCTATTTCTGTGACGTTGAAGAACGACGGACTGCTAGACTCGCGTTCATCAACACCAGCCACTCCATGAAGGATCACCGGGAAACCCTGGAAGTTTAAAAGATGCATTTCAACTTCAACACGTCTCACTGAGGTCAGTTCCAAATCCAACACGTCAGGTAATAAAAGTAACTCGTCTGAAGACTTTTAGGTTCAACAACAAGTTTCATATTTATCATCGCCCTCCACCAACAGATTGGTGATCAAATGTTTTTGTCTGTGTTCTGTAATCTTAGTAAAACCCCAAACCATCAAACACATTTCAGTGAAACAGCTGTTTATCCACAACATGTAAACTTTCAACCCCAAAGTTCACAAACACTAAAACAGCTGGGACTTTCCCCATTTTATAGATAACACGGTGGCAGCTGAGCGTCATTACTGTTCAAACAGATCACATAAGATCTTTTAACATGTGAGAGCTGGTCCTTTAATATTAATCACATTTTGGTTCAGACAGAAATAAAACATGTCAAGCAGAAGTGTTTGGATTTAAGTTACCAGAGTAAGTAACCCAATAAACTACTTTAGTGGTGCACCTCAATGATGTGACATTAAATAAATATTCAACTTGAATCTTTAAGAGTATAAAACTGAATTAATTTGTGTTTGTATGAAGTTGTATTTTATAGTATGTTATTAAAGCATTAATTCAGAAAAAATTTAGCCTTCTACCTCCTGCAAGGTTTAAATCCTATAAAGTTGATACAATCATAAAACCAGCATGTTTTACTTTGAGATGACGTTACATAAATATACTGACGTCACAGGATTCAGATCAAATCCCTGTGACATCTGATCACTGCATAAGGATTTTTAACAATGAACATGTTAAACTTCCGACTTCAGATGTGTTGTTACTCTGATTATTAGTGTGTGTGTGTGTGTGTGGGTTTGTATTTCTGACCTCCTGAGGACCCGTTTCCTGACTTTTACTATCTTTCTGGGGTCCGAGGGTTCTTGTGGGGACCGAAGCCTGGTCCCCATGAGGGGGACTCCCCTTTTTAGGGTTAGGGGTTAGGTTTATAGGTATGGTGTGAATAGAGTTTTAGTTAGTCTTAGGGTTAGTTATAGATCAGTAATGGTTAAGGTTAGTAAAAGGGTTTGGGTTAGGTATAAATCTAGTTACTAAAATCAATGGACGGTCCCCATAAGGATAACAAAACAAACGTGTGTGTAGACAGTGAGATGAATACCTCCTGTGGAAGATAGTCCCACCCGCAGTAGAAGTTGCGTGCATATTCATCAGCACAGGCCTGCAGCTCTCCATCATAGAAGAGCTCGTTGGGGATCTTCAGAATGGCAGGATGAGATCTGAAACAGAAATTGAGAATTAACGCTCAAGGCACCGTTTTTTTTTCTTTTAATGAAATCGTTTTTTTTAATAACAAATATTAATAAGACTGTAGCTTGAAAACAATGATTGATAAAAGGATATTGTGAATTCATGTTATAGGACCTAAATGTTTTTACAGAACAAAGGAAAAAAAAGAATCAGTAATTGCAAAAAAGTCATTTAAATGTCTCATTTTGGGTTTCTAGAAAAAAACTAATCTGAAACTGAATTTCCCAACAGAACTACAATCCTGAACAAACTTCAGTCCCTCCAGGAGACAGATTATAAAGGTTTTAGTGTGTCTGTCCCTCCTCATGTCTCAACCAGAGTATCTGGGGTTTTAGAGACCTATATCAATGACAACCATCTAATGTTGGTGGTTAAAGCTTAATCCATCAGAAGTGTAAATCCTTCTCGTTTAACTTACCGATAGTTGCGCAGCAGTTTGGTGACAAAGCGGTTGTCATAGACACCCTCATTCTTCTGGTACAGAGAGAAATCAGTCATCAGGCGCTCCAAGTAGGACACTCCTACAGACAGTACAGACTTTTAATCAAAAGGCTCAGGTCCAAAACTACATTTGGATTCTGCAAAGAAAATCTCAAGAGCGTGTGAATTTACCCATCCCGTTTTTTAGAGCGAAAGGAGATCTGAGAATAGGTCCAAGCTGCTTGGGATCTCCAGCCAGAACAAGCTGTCCAGACTCTGTATCGAGCAACCCTGTGTAGGAACAATACATTAAATAAGGTCCAACGATGATCCAGAACACAGATGTTTGTCTTTCTTACCTGCGATTGGGACCAAACACTCAGTCTCCACAGCGTGTCCAGCCTCGTCCACAAACACGTGAGTGAAGTGTCCAGCGGGAATGTCTCCGCTCACAAACCTGAAACAGAATCACACTGTTAGATTTTTATCTGTGGTGTCAACTAGTGATTGTTTACACACAAACACCATGTAATAAATAATGTTGCACAAAAAAGTCATGCACAGAAACAGTGAAAATTCATCAGTACCTTCCCGCAGTTAGCAGCGTGGTGACAATAACTTTATACTCCATCAGCTGTTCTTTAGAGGGGTACATGTAACACTCCCCTACCAGATTAGAGCATCCCTACGAATCCCCCCAAAAATACAAACACACAAGATCAGACAATCTAACAAAGTGATGGCAGCAAACTAGCATTAATCCTCAAAGTCTCCAGAAACTGCAATTCATTTTAAATCCACTAGGTGGCAGATCATCTAAGAACAAGTATTGTACATGTGTGATATGTAAAAGTAAAATGGAGCTGTTAATTAATGAAATGTTCATTTTCAGGAACTGTAAAGACCTTCAGGTGATCAGGGACTTGTTTTGGGTCCCGGCTGGAGGCGTAAACACGGTACACTTTACGCTCGTCCACGTGTTCCCGAATCTTGCTGCACAGCAGATCAGCGGCGCTGTTTGATGGAGCGCAGGCCAGAATGTGGCACAACGTCTGGGTCTTCTCTATCTGCTTGATGGCCTCCACCACAGTGACAGTTTTACCTTTGAACAGGAAAAACACAGAAACCTCAAATAAAAAAAAAACACAATTTAGATTTTTATTTTATTAAAACCCACAACGTTCTTTAAAATGACAAATTCTAAAACATTTATCCACTAATGGACGGTTAAAACATGTCACTTCTTTCTTTGAGTCCCCATTTCAGCTTATTTTTGTATTTTCTATTTATCATCAGCAACTAGTAAATGAATAAGATCAGAAAGATATTCAGATATATGAAGAAATGTTAATGTTAATAAGACTGTGCGTGGACTAATGAGAAGAACATTTTTTTTCTAAGTATTGTTTGCTGCATCTCGCTGTACCTGTTCCAGGTGGGCCGAACACGAGGTACGGAGCAGGTCTGGATGAGCCAGCCACGATGTGCTGGACTGCACGATACTGTTCAGGGTTTTTCTCCAGCTGTCGATCAAACAGCCTAAAGAGAGAAAAAAAACAAAACATGTTATGTCTGTATAATAAAAGATGCAGTCGGTTTACTCGTGTGTCTCTTACTTGAGATCGGGGAGTTCAGGTTTCAGACACAGAGAAGAAGCTGCATCGGGAAACAACACACTTCTCAGCCCGCAGGTCTTGGCCATCTCTGCTGCTCTGTGCTGAAGGCGTAGAGTCAGGCGGTTGATGGTGAACTCCACACTGAACTTTGTTCCTTCTATAAATCGATCCAGTAGCCTGTTGTAATGAGACAGAATCTCATTTTCCAACACGGGACCAGGTTTCTTTCATTTACATGAATGAAGTGATTTTTTTCGTACTGTGAGGAGAAGCCCAGTTTGACTCTGTCCAGCTCAACGCTGTAAACGTAGCCGCGGTACTTCACTTTTGTTTCTCCTTGAGGGTAGACCAGCAGCGAGTCCCCTCTGAGGACAGACGGGCGGTTCTCAGACACACCAGGTACCTGACAGGTAAACAAACAAAAACACTTTCTCAGTAAATAAGATTGAAAATATTTCAGAGCAACAAGTTAAATAGATCAGATATTACAGGTCTCACTGAACCGTTTTTGTTTCATTTCTAACAGAAATAAATAATCAAACACTTTAAACAACGAGTTCTTTAACCAGCAAACTATATTACATTTAACCCTAAAAACGCTGAATTTCTACAACTATTCCCCTCAGAGAAGTTGAATGTTGCTACGTATCATCACAATGTGAGCCGACTGATTGGAGCAGACTCGTCGTCTTCACCTCGAGGACGAGAAGTCTCCTGTTACTCGGGTCTCTTTCCAGTAGAGCAAAGTCCTTGTCCTCGTTTGGGATGTTGTATCTCCTGATGTCCACCTCCATCTGAAGTTCCTCCAGATACAGCAGCAGCTGGAACTTCTCGGTGTAGTTCTCCCAACTCAGCGGACTCTCCAACACGCTCCTTCTGTGGAATGAATGTGTGGCTGAGTTTGACACACACGCAGGGAAGCGTGTTTTATCTACTGAATGTTGTAACTTTACCTTCGATCTGAAGAAAGCGCAGGATGCTTCAGTGTCTTGATGAGCTGGTTCATGTATGGAGGTATTTTATACTGTTTTACCTGGACCACATATTGTAGATGCATCACTGAGAGTCTGTTAATGTTAAAATGGGAAGAAAATACACATTATTATTATTATTATTATTATTATTATTTCTAGAACAGGTACTACACATGGTTGTTGGAGCAGTTTTGATCTTTTCTGAGTCTTTGTTGCCTGTTTTCTTTTTATGCATATTGAAGGATTCTTGCCACTTGTTATGATGTGTAACCATAGCAACAAGAGACTTGTTTACCAGAAAGAGCAGCTAATGGACACACATAAGGCTGAAATAATACTCAAAGTGAAACCTGAAATCCTCGATGAGTTAAAAAGAAGAAGACGTTGATGCAGGAGCAAAGTGAGAGACACAAAGAGGAAGTTTAAATCTTCTCTTCCATCAGTCATATTTAGATTTGAGAAGCTGTAGAAAACCCAGCCAACAGCAGTTTGCTTATTGCCGTGGGGTTGGAGTTGGAAGACGCCATCACACACCTGCTTCAATAAACCCACTATCATCTGGACAAAGCAGGGAGCGCTGTGGGGATCATGTTCTTTGATTTCTCCAGTGTATTTAACACAATTCAACCTGTTTTACTGTGTAAATAACTCCAGGAGACACAGGTGGATGCCTCCACAATCGCCTGGATTAAGGACTACCTGAGAAACAGACCACAGTTTGTGCGACTGAAGAGTTGTATGTCTCACCAGGTGATTAGCAGCACAGGAGCACCACAGGGTACTGTACTCTCACCCTTCCTTTTCACTCTGTACACCTCAGACTTTCAGTACAGGTCAGAGTCCTGTCATCTACAGAAATACTCTGATGACTCTGCAGTTGTTGGTTGGATCAGAGATGGACCAGAGACTGAGTACAGAGAACTGGTGGACCACTTTGTGTCCTGATGTGGAAACAATCATCTCATTTTGAATGTGAACAAGACAAAGGAGATGATTGTGGATTTTAGGAAGAGCAGCAACATACCAACACCCATTTCCATCATGGAGAAGAAGTGGAGGTGGTGGAGGAGTATAAATACCTGGATGTTCACCTGGACAACAGACTGAACTAGAGACACTGTGATGCTGTTTTAAGGAAGGGACAGAGCAGACTGGACTGTAAAAGATCTTTTATAAGTCTGTTGTTGAGAGTGTGATGTGCTACAGGAGATCCTTCCTGTCCACAGTTAGAACCCTCTACAATGACTATCTGAAGAAACACTGACTTACTACAACATCTGATTTCATTTTGGGGGATTAATAAAGTCTGTTTGAGTTGAATTAAAAAAAAAAAATGAAAGAAAGATATGAGTTAAGGTTACTGTCAAAAAGAAAAGTATTATTTATCAACAATTCGTGCATAACTAGCTATTTTTAAACTAGTTTCTGCCAAACCATGTACAAACGGTTAGAGTATTTGTTCTCTATGAGAATACAGAGTTAAAACTTCAAACTTCAAGAATTCACAAGCACAAACTTCTAATTTAGAGCTGCAGTTTCTTCACAACATCAACGTAAGGCTGCTAATACCAATCTGAACCGAAATCTGTGTCTTGTTGACGTCTTTGTGACAGTAATCTAACCCCTTAGCGAGAAATCTTTATTTCAAACATAAGAAACTAAAAGTGACACGACTAATTCTGCAAAATATTTGGACAAAACGTGTCATCATCTGTTGAAAATACCTGTTTGACTGTGTTACAGAGTTAAAACACAATAAAATGAGCTGCTGAGACAAAATGCTAAATATCTTGAATTTGTGTATGTGATGAAATAAAAGACTTAAACGAGTCTTCCATGATTAGTACTCTACTATGAAATGAGCGTACCCTTCAGGTGGAACCCCGTCCACGATCTCGCCCTGGGTTTCGGTGGTCCAGGCACGGATGGAGCGAGGTTTGTAGGGAGCGACCGGCGCCAGCTCCAGGCCTAAGGTCGTGATGCATTGAGCCTCTATGAAGCGAATGATGTGAAAACAAGGGGAGGCGGGCGCCAAGTCGGGTTTGAATTCAAAAGCCAGCGTGGCTGGAAAAAAGCCAACGAAGCTGCACTGGAACTGAACCTGGATTTCATAGCTGTCACCTGAGAACAGAACACAACAGATTTCTATCAATCTAATGGATCATTTCTCTTGATTGAAACCTGTTTGTGGTATTAGCATCACCTGGTTTTAGCTCCAGAGGGTTCTGTTTGGTCACTCTGTGTTCGTCAGACAGATTCAGGAACTTGAGCCAGTGCAACGGCGTGTAGTAGGTGAAATAAACAAGCTGCGTTCCAGTGTTCCTCACATTCAGTTTGATGTTATACTGTATGAAAAACAAAAACAACATCAAACACTGATTTTTTTTATTTTATTTTGTTTTGACAAATGGTTCATAAGGATGTTTTTTACTTATAAATACCTCGTATGTGTTTTCCACACAGAGGGCGAGTTTACCGTTCTCAAATGGAAGCTCAGAGTCGATGCTGACGCCTTGTTTATCGCAGATCAGCTGATTCCTGAGTGTTTGGAAAAGAGCAAAGTTCACTGAGATGATGAGAGCAGCGTTTAGAACATTTAGATACACGATGATACGACACATGACATCTGCTTTATTACATGTTTGTGGTTTTGCACATTCAATAGTATCGAGTTCCCAGAAACATTTAAAACATCTTGAGTTTTAGGAGTTTGCATCGTTACCTGTTCGCCTTCAGTTTGCTCATCAGAAGAGCAGCAAGTTTTCTCCGAGCTCGCACTCCCGTCTCCGCCTGATCTCCTGATCCGAAGTTTGGGAAGTGCTCCAGGCTGCCCGCTCCATTCAGAACCGGTTGTTGTTGCTGCTGCTGCTGCTGTTGTTGTTGTTGTTGTTGTCGGTTCCTGGGTGTGAACCACTGGTCCACATACTGAGCTCTCACCTGCACACATTAAATTTGGGTTTTGCATGTTTGAACTGTGGAAGTGTCTCAGCGCGGCGAGCAGTCTGTGAGAAACTCAGAACATCAACTGAAGCTCAAGTTACGACTTTCCAGGATTCATGTGTGAGAAAACCAAAGCTTCGTGAAGAGAATAACTACATTAAATCCTGATATTATTTAATAAAATATTTTAGTGTCTAATTAAAATTCGTGCCCCCTTATAAACTGCTTTAAAACAGCCGACTACAAACCAGACAATTGTCTCAATGACCGTATCTGCCTTTTATTTACCGTCTATGAGGACAACCATCACTGCTGCACGCTGTGGGAGCTCCTGAATTAAACATGTAGAATCCAATTTCCTCTCTATCACTGCTTTAGCACCGCTAATGTGTCTCTTATATCGGAACAGCAGAGCTGAATTAGGATGCGGTTAGTTTTCATATTCAGATGTTTTCAGATGGACTATTTTAAAACCACATGTGCTCCAGCTGGTGGTGACTTGTTCCATTTTCTCTGATTTTTCCTAAGTTGAACTGAATTTAATCAAATCCTACTGTTTCTCCAGCGATTAGTTAAGTTTGTCTCAACCACAGATAAATCAAGGGCGACGTTACTAAAACTACTCATATAACAGGATTAACTCTTCTGATGATCTATTTCAGGCCTCCTCTGTACTTCTGTACTACAATAGAATTTTTAATTAGAGAAATAAATGTAACACGTAGAAGCCTGAGTTGGATTTCAGTCTTTCTTGACACTTAACACCAGATGCCTTGTGTCAGCTGATTTATTCGTGTATTGTTGATAATTAAATATAGTTTGACTCTGAACAGACAACTAAAAGGATGTGAGTCATGTTCTGATTTGATTTCCAAACATTTGAGAATTAAATATGCATTTAAAATAGTTTCTGAAATGTATCACCTTGAATTTTTTCCTCTAAATGACCATTTTTATCCTGGAGAAGGATCGAACCGCTCACCTCCCGATCAAAGGACAAACTCCTTCCCCGTTAGGCTACGGTCCTACTAGGGTCCACCGAAAAATCTCTCACTGAGCTGCTAACATCGGATCCTGACTTCGTGAGTATGTTGGGTCATACATTGTGATTAAGCAGCAGGAAAGCGTTTTTCAGGGTTCACATGTGACTGTGTGTGTAAACCGACGAGGATCAGGTGTGAAAGAATGGGCCGGAGGCAAGAAACATGGATACGCTGAGGAGACAGCAGAGCTGCAGTGATGAGGTTGGAGATGGAACCAACGAGGATCAAGAGGAAGTGCTGAAACTTGTTGAAGAGCTGATTTGGCAACGTGTCGAGACATAACAGGAGCTTGTGTTATGATGCGGGTGAGTGACAGAGTGTTTCTGATTATCTGTTTTTACAGGCTTTAATTATTATGACTAAGTAGTGAATTTCAGGTGTGTGAGTCTGTCGTCATGACAGCAGTTTGTTTCAGAGAGCACATGATTTATTAACTTATTTCAAACTCTGGTTGCTTTTTATTTATTTTTTGTTTAGCATTTAGAGAATAAGTGGATTTCTGCTCCGTTCTTCGTGCATCTCGTCACCTTCTTTAAAGCAGTACTGAACAGCTTTCCTGCAGCCGTGTCTCAGACAGCCGTTGCTCGAACCGGTGTTCTGCAGAACTATGCTACCTGTTGAGATGTGCTACACACATGTGCCGTTCCACAGTCTTGACTTCAATAAACAGATTTGTTATTTATTTTTGTTTCTATATTTTTCCATAAATACATTTTACCTATCAAATAAATTCTCCCAGCACAGGAACACTAAATATTATGTTATTTTTACTTTTTTGCATTGTCAGGGCGACAGGCAAATGTATGGACACACCCAGAGGAGAAGGACCCAACAATGGCCGCCAAGGACCCAGAGGTCTTTTATATAGAAAATATCTGGGAAGGATCATAAAAATAGACTTAAATAATTAATAGGGCACACTTGCCATAAACAAGAATACTGTATGAACTTCTAATGACATCTCGTTATGAAATAAAGTGTAATTCTGTACTATGGAGGCATTTTTCTTCAGGGCAGCATAAATCACCAGAACACCACTTCCAGCTGAGACCAGAGTTTATTTAGTCTATTGTAAAGCCATCAGAGGGTCGAGAGTGATGTCTAATATGAAGATGAACATGTTTTTTGGTGAGTAGCCACTTAGACAAGTTTCAAAATTATAGCTTCAAGTTTTAAAAGTTATTCAGTACTGCTTTAAATGCAGGATTCTAATACAGAAATGATATTTAATGTTTCACTCGTGGTTCTGCTGCAGGTTTGACTCGAGCGTCGCTCTGCAGATTCATTCTTTCCACTGATCAAAATCCGACCCAGTGAATCACAACGTTACGTTTGGTGCTCATGAACTTCTTTGTTTCCACGTGAGGGATTTCATCATTCTCTGGGTCTGATTTAGGGAACTAGATTAATGAAGCTGTGTGACCACCAGCTGCTATACAGCGTTTCACAGTTTTATCAATGAAAACACAAGTAAAAAAAAATGTTTTTCTATGTCTGTGTAAGATATAAACAAAGAGTTGTGTTTCTGTTTCATCACTATGGGTTTCATTTGCCTTCAAAACTGAGACTCGCCCGAAGCTCAGAAAAACTTTCATACTTGCCTGATTTGAGCATCAACCACAACAAATCTGCACCATGTTTTGTTTAACAAAGTTATAAAGCTTGTAAATGTTTTATTGAGACCTGAGCGTTTCACAAACACTTTAAAAAGTATCTGACTTCATTAGATCTCTAATAAAACCGATTCATTTCAGTTTTTTTCTGTCAAGTCAGCACGTCTCAGACCAGATCTCATCGCTCGTGTTTGAAGGGTTTTTCCTCTGGTTATCTGTTGATCTCAGATTTCAGTTTAAAAACTTGAATCTAACTTTTAGGGTTCTGCATAATTATTCCACTGAATTGTAAAGCCACATGCTTCAACTCGAACCCTCGGGTCTTCCATTGCTCTGCTGTGGAAATTTAACTAAGATATTCTTGTTTCATTTCACTCTTTATCTTGTCGTCATGTCTTGATTCTCAACAACGGAAAACAGAAAAGTTGGATTTAATCTAAACTTATCTGACTCAAAGATTTACAGTATTAAAACAGGCACTCAACCGTTTGACCTCTTCAAAGAAATACAAACATTTTATAATTTATCTGTAAATTATGATGAATGCGAAACCCAGTAAAATATCTGAGATTACTAAACACCTGCAATCTCCCAGCATATCCATAAATACCACTTCATAAAATACAGATCACACTTTACCTTTTCCCTCAATAGGTATTTAAAAAGGGACCTTTGTCTATGGAATATAAATCACGTGTTTGATCCAAATCACAAACCAGTTGTTTCCTTTCATGTGTAAGACCAGTTGTGTAGGATTATATAAATAATCATCTCAGACCTACGAAAAACATCCAGAATAAATAATCCGGAAAGTTTTTTTCTATGTGTCATTTAAATGTTTAAACACATATTTACATGATATTTACCTGTTAGAATACGCAGGTTTTTCTGATTTTCATGACAGATTTACTGCTGCTTTTATTTTAAAATGTAATATTTTACTTTTTACTTGTTATTTAATACTTCAACTTCAGTAAAAAAAAAGTAAATAAATAAATACAAACCGTGGAGTTGAAGCGGATTTTGTCTCTCTTTCTTGTTATTTTGTTGCAAACTTTCAGGGCATATAACACCGAACCAAAGCTTGGATCTTTAGTTCCTGGGTTCCTACAGTAAAAAACATCAAGGCTTATTGTCATAGGATGAACAGTTGGAGTGAAATAGAGTATAAGAGGGTTTAACATTACCTGCTCCTGAACTCAGTGTTATAAATGTCTCTGAGTTCCAGTCTTTCAGTGATGGATACTCGATTTGTCTCGTTCAAAAACTCGAAGAAGTCCAGTCCAGTTTGGCATCGTGCACTTATACTCATTTTGATCAAAATTATTAGTTAAAATATCCACAATGCGTCCGACATGCACGCCCAAACACGGATATAAAGCTGACGAAGACCCATATGACCGCAAGTCTGAGGACTCGCGGAAAAGGACGGTCGGTTTTTATTCCCCGACAGTCCGCGCGGGCGGTAACTCGTTGCTTTTAATGACACGGAGCTGCGGCGTCGAGGCGGAAAGTGAAACGAACATGTCCGAATAGTCAGCGAATCAGAAGAAACGAAACCTAACTCAACAAATTGTAATCAGTAAACAAGCCAAAACGTGTTTTGTGATATGAAGCTTTGTACGTGATTAGGTTGAATCATTAAGCGCGTGAGCTGCTTTTAACCAGGCTGTCAGAGAACTAAAGGGACAGATGATCAACTTAATGATCTGAGGAACTGAAACATTAAACCAGCGCAGCAATATTTAAATCCATTTGCTCTGAGACTGACAGTAAACTGTATATTTTATGTTTAAATTAAAATTGCATTTCAATTCAAACATATTTATTAAACCATGAAGTGGAATTAGAGGTTGCTGTAACTCGGTTCATCTTCAGAGTTTATAGAGGGTTCTAGCTGTGGACAGGTATTCATGTGTCTGAGTGGGTTCTAAGGAATCTGACTGAAGACACTGTTGTTAAGTTACTGTGTTGTGAAGATGACGATGAGGGTTTTCCATCATGTTCTTCATCGTCCTTTGGACAATCAACTCAAAAGGATCCAGATCAGTCCTCAGAACAGAACCAGCCTTCTGTGTTCAGTCTCTTTACGTCACCTGCTCTGGTGCTCCGCCCCCAACAGGTGAGGGCAGACGTGATCACACTCTTCACAACAGACTCATAAAAGCTTTTCAACATCTTGCTGCAAACATTGAAGGACCTGAGCTTTGAGGTTTCACATTGAGTATTATTTCAGCTTTAGAAATGTCCATTAGCTGCTCTTTCTGGTAAACAAATCTCTTGTTGCTATGGTTACGCATCATAACAAGTGGCAATAATATTTCATTATACAAACAAAGAAAACAGGCAGGAAACTCTCAGAAAAGATCAAAACTGCTCCAACAAGCTGTCACCATGTGTAGGACCTGTTCTAGTAATAATAACAATATGTGGTCCAGACTGTGTTGTAAGAGGATGCTGAGGGTTTTCCATTTCTTGTCTTGCTCTTGTCGAGGACAGTCGCATTTCGCAGCTTCTCCCTTATCTTCTTCAACCCTCCCCCCCTTTCCTGCTTCTGTCTCGTGTCTGCATGTCTCTGTGCCTTCTGTACTGGCTGCTACGAACTGGAAATTTATATGGATCTGGTATCGTGGTCACTTACACATTGGAAAACTTATTTTTTACTACAATTGAGGCTTGAGAAGGGGGAGCCACCATGCTCGGACTCGACCCACGCTGTGTCGGTGGAGGACGTATTTATTTGGATTACTGACGTGGGAACCTGCTGATTGGAGCTGGCAGTCACCTGACGTATTGACAAATTTGGAAAATAAGGAAAGTATGTAACCTTATCTGGCAGCACTCGGACTAGAAAGCTCGGGGGTCTGGATCACAGACTGATGTGTTGGATCTCACTGGAAGAATGGGTGTCATCTTGGAGAAGCTGCAGGTTCGGTTCTATGTGGAGGAGTGATTGATTGGCTGTTTCATGTAATTTGGTTTTATTTGGCTGTTTAGGATTCTCCACAAAAGTGTACCATATGGACAACAGGAGCTGCTAAAATTCTTCGGCTTCGATCTAATTACTCTTATCTTTGTTTCGGCTGGCCTCAAGGCCAATGCACTGAAGTCTCCTGGAGCAGCGAGTACGGAGGACCACAGCCCCTCCCTTCCCCTGTCCACTGGACGCCAACAGACTGAGGACAGACATAACAATCGGTTCTGGCCCAGAGATGGTGTCCTTGACTCTTCTCTGCATGCATACACACACTGATTGCACTTCACATCCCTACAAAAGTTCTCGACGTGTCTCGTTTATTGTCCCCCGCTAAGGCTTTTTTTCAATCTCAAACAGCGCCACCCAGTGGGTGCTGCGTGAGAGGAATTTTTTTTACCTATCTCCCCTCATGTGTTCTTTTCTGGTTTATTCTTTTCCTAACACACAGGTTGATGCGTGCTTATGTATATGTATGTATGTATTTGTATGTATTCTCCTGTGTGATCTTGGCTGGTCTGATCGACGTGCGCCGGGCACACTGTGTGACCCTTGGCTGCCTGGAGAGTGAAGGCCAAGCTGTTCTCTGTATCTCCAGTTGAATTTCCCTTCTGGGATAAATAAAGTATTTTTCATTTCATTCATGTTTTACATTTTTCAGAGAATCTACCTTTAAACAATGAACACCGATGACTCCAGAACAGTATCAGCCTTTTTTATCAGTGTATTCAGCCTTTTTACGTCACTGTCTGATAAATCCCATAATCAGGGCTGGCCCAAGGTTGTATGGAGCAATTCCTGCTAAACACATCACCCATCAAATGCAAACATAAACATTCATTTGTTCCTAATGGAACACTTCATTCTCAAGAAGCAGGTTTGCTTGTGGTTCCTAGACTATTTGAAAGTAGACCACATGTCTTCACTCTGCTGTCTTTAATCTCTTTGCTCTACACATTTGTGTGTATTATTATTGCTGCCATTAACTTTTACTCTGTTTCCTTTTTCATAGAAAGGACTAGTGGCCCAACCCTCCTGTATGGTTCATGTCCTGTCAGAACCCAGTTAGTTATGTTTCTCCCTGTTTAATGGGCTCGTTCCGTTCCACCGTCTCCACTTCCTGTTGCTCAGGAATGGGAATTCTGTAAAAAATGACTATCCAACCTATCAGCTGGTTTATTTAGATACAACACATTTTACTGACATTTTATAACTCACTGAATCTTATTACAATTAATGCAAATGATTGTATGTATCTAACTTTGAATTTGGACCTTCTGATTAAATTGGACCGTTTATTTATAAATAAAATAGATTTTTAAACATATATAGGCTCTTTGGGCACCCTGTTGCCTGCAGCCTAATTTTATTTTCAAAATTAAAAAATATATATACATATATATATTTGGGGAGAGTCTCTAAGTTGCTTTATTAAATTGTACATGCCTTAACATGGGGTGTTTATGACTCAAGGTCAGACTGAGTGTGAGACAGTTTTAGGACAGATGAACAAATATTTGTGTCTTCTCTCCGTGGCCTTGAGAAGCACCTGTAGGTCTGATATGTCCTGATGGTTTCTCACACACAGACTCCCTATAAAGACAATAAAAATGACCTTGCAGAGCCTCATTCAGAGGAACTTACATTAGTTTCACCACTTTCATTTCATGCATCAAATCATATTAAACCTTTTTTCTATTCAACTCACCTTGACTCTTGGGAAACATACATACCAGTAATAACAGTGAATGGATTGAGCAAAGTCCTTCTGCAAATTCTACAGAACTTACTGCCTGAGTTCGGAATTAGTTTGTAAAATTATGTAAGTAAATAATTTCTGCATGTTTGTATTTTTCAAACAACTCTATAGGGAGATACAGAACTGAAGAAAAGAAAACATGAAGAAGCACCAACCATTGTGTCTAGTTGTCTGTTAGAAACAGTTTTATGTTTTGCCTTCGCTGTTTGGCCACTAGATGGAAACACAGACTCATACAAGCTGTCTGTGCATAAACTGATACTGCATGTTGGTACCAACCATCCATTAAACACGTGCTTTCTTATAGAAAGTCTATTTTGGCAAACGGATATCATTTGATAATTTACTAATTGACACTAGTGCCTGTTCAGTGTGGATAGAGACTGTATGTACAATCTATTGTATGATCAGAAAAGGTTTGATTATCAATTACTTATTTCAATCTTTTAGATTGAAAACTTTTTCTTTTTAATGCAAGTAGCACTGACAATATAGAAGGTCAGAAGACATCGTAAGCATTCATTTCAAGCAGTGTTTGATGCTGAACCCTTGCAAGTCCGTCACCATCTCCCAGTAACCTCGCTCATTGCAGCAATGTGCATGTGTAAATGTTTATCTAATAACATGGTAATGCATTCTGTGTTCGTATGCATGTGTGTCAATAGTCCAGAGAGACAGCAGGACCAATAAATGGTTTAAACGGGCGCAGCTGCAGTCCCATGGTAACAGGGTGTTTAAATGGAGGGACATTATGGGCTGGAGCACAGGGTAATGACTGCTTTGGCTGTCGGAATGCCTTGATCTTATCACCATTGCAAGAGGGGATGCTCCCACTTTCTGATAGTCTAATAGCCTCAGCTCTAATAGACAGGCAGCCCAGGCCACTGGGGTCACTGGGAAACACAGACCTCTCCATGGACACACACAAATCCATAAAAAGACCTCTGGATAACAAGCTTGCCTTAAATGTGACCAGTTCTTTGAAGATCTGCTCCTGAAATTCTCACAGCATGGCAGTGTAAATATGGACAAACCCCATGAGCTCATGGGGTTAAATTATGTCAATAAGTGTGTATACACCTGTGTGTGTGTGTGTGTGGGTTTGTATTTCTGACCTCCTGAGGACCCGTTTCCTGACTTTTACTATCTTTCTGGGGTCCGAGGGTTCTTGTGGGGACCGAAGCCTGGTCCCCATGAGGGGGACTCCCCTTTTTAGGGTTAGGGGTTAGGTTTATAGGTATGGTGTGAATAGAGTTTTAGTTAGTCTTAGGGTTAGTTATAGATCAGTAATGGTTAAGGTTAGTAAAAGGGTTTGGGTTAGGTATAAATCTAGTTACTAAAATCAATGGAAGTCAATGGACGGTCCCCATAAGGATACCAAAACACACTTGTGTGTGTGTGTGTGTGTGTGTGTGTGTGTGTGTGTGTGTGTGTGTGTGTGTGTGTGTGTGTGTGTGTGTGTGTGTGTGTGTGTGAGAGAGAGAGAGAGAGAGAATCTTGTATTTTATCTCAGTCAGTGCAGTGGAGGTTGTTCTTAAGGCGATCTGTCCCTTGGACACCTAATCTGTCTCTGTCACTGTCAGCATGGCCAGTAGACACACAAACACACTGAAATACTTGACGTACACAGAAATTATGTGACTTCCATTGTGCCTGACGTCTGTTAAAGTCTTTGTTTTTAGATTTTCTCTCTGTCATGCTATGCTAGGCCTGCAGACAGTTTACCTGTACTAAAGAGTCCCATTGAGTTTGGTGGAGTGGACATGTCTCCTACGTCCCATCTCACATCTCATCCATGCCAGAATCCAGACGTGGCTGAGCACCGAACTCATCCCACCCTCCTCACAGAGTCCGTCTCTTCAAGACTCAGACCCACACTCAGACTCCTCTCAACCAAATGTCATTCAGTGCAGGTGTCAGAATGCTGCATGATGATCAAGGTAACGGTCTGTTTTTGGAGGTCTGTTCATCTGATAGCCATGACAGCTGAACAGCAGGATCTTTAGGTGTCTCAGCAAGTGATTTCTCCATGTTCATTGTCCCCAAAGCTGCAACAAGAATGGCAATCAAGAAGCAGATAAGCTCTGCTAACCAGTCAGCTTATGTCATTACTGATCATCTTCATACATACTGTGTCATTTTTGTGAATCTGATGCAAATTTCTTTCAAACAATTCATTATCACTCTTGGAATCTGTTTCTCTTCATACTGTGTCTGTCTTTAATCTCATTATAATTTCCATCTTTTCATGTTTTGAATGTGTAAGTTTGTCCTGGTTTAATCCTGCAAATATAAACAGTTAACAAATATTCCAATAAATTTGAGTAAACCTCCAAACATATATTGTCTAAAGAGATACTGTAACTTGTTGCTCTGATCTTACATCTTAAATCAATCATGCACTTAATCAACTTTTAATCAACAGCTATGAAACTTTAATAGACCGATTTTCTAATTCCTATATGTCGGATCTTGTTGATTTTTTGATAACGTCATGTTTGTTCTATATGCTGTTGAGACTATAAAGTATCTATAAAGCTCCATTCTCATACACACACTTAAATATAAAGTACAAATAGCCTATCTCATAACAGGAATATATTTTCACTGCAAACTACAGTGTGGGAGGTCTTTGCCCATCGGACAAACAAAAATACACATTTAAAGTGTTACAACTGTCCAGTTTCACTATGTGCACAGAGTTACTATATACAAACACTAAAACTTGAAT
Organism: Pachypanchax playfairii; assembly: GCA_006937955.1. Classification (NCBI taxonomy): domain Eukaryota; kingdom Metazoa; phylum Chordata; class Actinopteri; order Cyprinodontiformes; family Aplocheilidae; genus Pachypanchax; species Pachypanchax playfairii. The sequence goes on along the minus strand of SSNP01000007.1, from coordinate 4,198,862 downwards.
GTTAGATTAAACATACAAGATCAAATGGCCAGAAATAAATTCAAGGAGTCACAATGAGGTTGTTGGACAATCCACAGAGACAAGTAGATTACTGATAGCGTCCAACAATCAGCCACAAAAAGACTTTTTTTTTTTTCTGACAAATTTCTGCTGGAACATGCATTGAGTTTTTTTTCAGCAGATTTAACTGTAGAAGTTCTTCCGATGCATCAGAAATTACAAACAAACTTTTTCCCAAGTGCATCGTTGATCCTTGCTTTTTCTTTTGTGCACAGTCTGGGGATTTCCCATTCTTATTAGAGCTTTGCCAAGGTTGCTGAAACCCTTTAATCGTATTTTCCCATAATATTTCCAAAACATTTGTTTTGCTATCAAACCAAATACACACTAATATTATCTAGCATATTCCAGGTTGTTGAAATCTTGCGCATTTTAAATAATATTTTAGAAATACCAGCTCTATACAGGCAGGAGTGTAAAATATACAGGATTAGGTTTAACACTTCCAACTCTGAGACGATGGTGCTTGGCTTGTAAAAAGGTGGATTGCCAAGTCCAGGATGCGAGTGCATGACTGGTTCGGGTGTAGCTCTGGTTCCTCAGTGTCTTGACAATATGTAGGAGTTAAAAAGATGAATGGGCAAGTTTGGACGACACCTGCAACAATAGGATTGCTGTACTGGTCTGTCATCCTGCAGAGAGTTCTGAGCTAAAAGGTGAAGTGTTCATTTATCTGTCATTGTATGTTACAGTTCTCACTGCAGTCTGGAGCTTTAGGTAGAGACTGAGAGAATGAAATCACAGGTACAAGCAGCTGAACTGAGCTTCTTATGAACAATGAATCAGTTAACCATGAGGAACAGGGTAAGAAACCCAGTGGTTTGAGGGAAGGTCAGAGAACAGTCACTTCTTCTCTGCATCAAAAGAAGATATTGTGGTAGTTTGGTCATCTGGTGGCTTCTAGGTGTTTTGGACATGTATCTGTGGACGGAGTCCATGGGACAAATCCAGAAAAAATATGTCTCACAGCAAACAGGAACATTTCAGTATTATTTCTTTGGATGGATGGATGGATGGATGGATGGATGGATGGATGGATGGATGGATGGATGGATGGATGGATGGATGGATGGATGGACGGACGGACGGATGGACAATGACAGTCACCATTTACGTCACACAGAGTGAATGAAAGACTGAGTAATGAAGTGCTGTGAGTCTTTGAGATGATGGAAGCTGTTTGTTATTTTTGTGAGAGGAATCCTTGTAATTACAGTGAACATGTTCAGTTTTTTCCATCTTCCCCCTTGTGTGCAGCTGCATATATAATGTCAAACATCGTGTGTTATCACAGAACTGTGTTTATTGATTTGTTAAACAGCTAATATGTGATTTCATCATGGCTGTCTTTCACTTCATCACTCTCCCTTCTCCATCTAAACTACAGAAATTGGAACATTTTCCAAAGCAGCTGGACATTTACATGCATTCTGATAATACTGTCAGATTTCCCCAAACAATCAAGAACAACCCCCGCCCTCCTTAAAACCACCTTCTCTTACAGTGTGCGGTTCCATCAGATTACATGTCCCTATAGTTGTTGTTGCTGTATACTGGGCTCTCGGTTTGAGAAACAGCTGGTGGTGTGTGATTTAGTCTCTGATAAACACATTAGACTTTTGTTTATTCTTGTTTAAACGAACCTATTTCAAACACTTGATAAATGTGGTGCTTCAAGCCAATAATGAAAATCTGAACAACTTTTTAGAACTGTGAAAGAATGCAGTGAGAACAAAATATTTTCACACACCCATATTAAAAGTCTTCATGCAGTCAGATTCAGTCTTGTTTTCATCATCTGTTATATATCACTTGCACCCAGATATTCCTATTTGGATGGTGTGTGATTTAGTTTGAGTAGACTTTACTTCACAGCAGTTAAAAGTTCGTGTTTTTGACAAATATCACGTGAGAGATTTATATGTTCGTGTCTCTGATCTATAATCTCTGACATGCATCGCAAACTTGATGCTGCTGTCTGTCACTGCAGTCCCTGCATGAGAAACAGAAAGCTCTCTTTAGAGGTGAATCAACAGCATGTCAGGAGTTGGCTGTTGTAACTGCAAGAAAACACGGACACATGATGTTATTGCCAAAACAACAAGGCGTGTATGCATTTTTTTTTTGTTTGACTGGGTATAATTTACATACCACGGTTCATTCAGACATGAAGACACCAATAAAAGTGTTAACTTGTCTTTTTTCATTGAGTTTTTCCTCTGCAGTGATTGCAGCGAGGCTCCAGTTAAATCCTGCGGCATTAGCTTTTAAACAGCTTGTCTGAAGGCTCCGTTATACTCTAGGAAATTATTACTTCACTGTAGCTCTCTTCACAACATCACATACACAGGTTGGTTCTATGAAATGGGCGATTATTCACGAGCGTATCCTCCTGAAGCTTCAGCCATGCATAACTTGATATCTTCTTGCCATCATCATCATAATGCCAGAAGATCATGGGATGTCACACTTCACAACACTGTAAGAACTTTAAACAAAATACACCAATTATAATACATATTACCAAAAATGTATAGCATAGCATTAAAGGTTCTGTATCCTGCTATTTCACAGCTTTCAACATCTGAGACACATACTGTATAGGATAAAATCTTTCCTTTGGTGTAATCAAATAAAAAAAATCCATCAAAAATACTTTATTAATCCCTGAAGGGAAATTAAATGTTGTTGTAGCTCAGTTCTTCTTCAGGGAGCCATTGTAGAAGGTTCTAGCTGTGGACAGGAAGGATCTCCTGTAGCAGTCTGTGCTGCAGCGGATCTGAAGAAGCCTTTGACTGAAGACACTCTGTTCTTGAGTTAGATGAGGGTTCTCCATGATGATTTTCATTTTTCGAACCATCCTCCTTTGGACAATCAACTCGAGAGACTCCAGATCAGTCCCCAGAACAGAACCAGCCCTCGTTATTAATCTGTTTAACCTCTTCATGTCACTTGCTTTGATGCTGCTCCCCCAACAGGTGACTGCAGATGTGATTACACTCTCCATAACAGACTTATAAAAGATCTTCAACATCTTGCTGCAAACATTGAAGGATCTAAGCTTCCTGAGGAGGTCCAGTCTGCTCTTTCCCTAAAAACAGCATCACAGTTGTGTCTCCAGTTCAGTCTGTTGTCCAGGTGAACACCAGATATTCATACTCCTCCTAATATAGTCTTCATTTGTCTTAAAGAGGCCATTCCATTAAAAACGGTTTTTCTGAAATTTCTGTTGAATATTTTAGCTCCACAGGTGTTCTTACCTTCATAGTGGGTGTGAAAACAGGTCAACAACTTCTCTTTCAGTTTTTATCTCTCAAACCACGCAGGTGGCGATAACACCTGAGTTCGAACGGCTGGTACTTGTTTCGTCACAATTCCTTTGTTCATTAGTATTCTTCAGCTCCCGCAGCTGAAACCACGCTTAGCATGCTGCTGGCTAAAAGCTGTAGCATAAGACGTAGCAAACAGGAAGAGACTACATCTGATGTTGCCATGCGCAGCGGGGCAGGAAACAGTATACCTTGCTCTCATAGGCTAGTTTGTTAGCCAATCTGAGTCCAGCAAATTCGAATAATGAATATGAGCGAGCTGCTGAGGAAGGAGCCAGAACCACCCGAATTTTAATGCAGGCAGATTGAAAGGTCTGTTAATCAGTGTTTCCTAACATTTTTTTAGATATAAAATGTTTCATATTACTGGTTAATACTTAAAAAATAACCACAAAGTCCTGAAATTTGTATGAAATGTCCTCTTTAAAATATAACTTATATTCTCCAGTTATTCTCAGACCAGGAAGTAAAACACTCGGTTTATCTAAAATCCCACCTCTACCCCAGGCCCCCCTTCGTGAGTGCTGCCCCTTGAGCTGCCTGAATAAAATGGTGAATAAGTTCCTGTAACTCTCGCAGCCAAATGCACATTTTCACCAAGACATTTTTGGAAAGTAAAATACTGCAAAACGGTTGTACTTAGTGTCTTTGCTTCAGACTCTCACAGCTTGGGGTGTGTGTGTTTAATCTGCAGGGGAAGCACGGACACGCTAGGCACGTCCTGGTGTAACATTGTTACATCACTACGTTACAATCAGTCTTTTTCCAGAACAGAGTGGAGCAGCGGCTCAGAGCGAAGGATTCAGGAGGATTACTGAAAAATGTGTGAATTAAAGAAATAAGGAGATAACATCACAACATGGTTAAAAGCTCCAAAAAGGGGATTTTGCATGACACAGTACGTTTAAACAACAACACTTACATTCAGAGAGTGTAGAAGCAGAGCATAAACAACTACCTCCAAACGAAGAGCGGGACGAATGAGATGTTTTTGTTACCCCAGTTCTTCCCTGTAAAACTGAAATGATATTGTTCCAGTGGCAGTTCTGTGTAAATGTTTTGCACGCAGGATTCCCCCATATCATCCAGAGCCCTCGCTCTGTTTACCACTGTTTACTAGGCGACTGGAGCTACTGTACTGTGTCCCGAGTCTTAATCAACTGTCTCCTTGCTGGTGGAAGACTGAAGGCTAGACAGGAGGAGCATGGAGGCATATCACCACAGTGAACATCTTGAGAATAGACACAAAAGACAATCACAAGTTTCCTCGTTTTAAATTTGGGTTGTTAATTTACTTGCTATCAACAATGGTTGATATATCCCAAGTAGAAATTAAAAAAAACATGTGAAAGCTGCACCTCAAAACACAAACAAAGCATCCTTCCACATTCCACATTGAATTTGTTTGTTTCTCCAATGAGTTTGGGATTGGCTGTTCAAATGAACTTGTGTGTATCTTCAGCAGTTTGTGTTTTTAAAGGTGTGGAGTCTAGCAGACTGAGGATGATATGTTGTCTCCACAGATAAACACATTTACCCGCTTGAAGCAACAACAAATACACAGTTGTGAAAATGTTTGAGTACAGGTTGACGCACCCGCATACTGAAGACGTTTACCACGTCACAAGTTAAGCGTGATAGTGGAAGTTGAAGAAACACATCAAAGCAGCTTACCGGAGCTGATCGAAATGTATAAGAATGAAGTGAGTTCTGGTTTGATCGTGTGCACTCTAAGATGGCTCAGCGCCATCTATCAGTGTCACTCAGGTAGCTGCGGTTAGTGTCAGCATCGGTGCGTGTCAGCTGGTATCACTCACTGGTATCTGTGTCTGTGAGGCCTACACAAGTTGACCCTGACCCTGTATCTCTCCCGTTTCCCACACCTCTGTGTCTCATGTGCACTGTCAGCCCAAACCCTTAAATTCCCTGGTATGTTGGTGGAATTTCGACTATTTTTCCAGGTCACTGTTGTTTGTGCCTCGCGAGGTGTGCCTGCAAATTCCCACACAGGGAGAGAGATAAACAAGCTAACACTGTCACATGCATATACAAACCTTGTCACATGGCAGCCCGTATCTTGCATGGTGTAAAATCGTTTGGAGCAGTGCCACACAAGATTTTTTGTGTTGAAGAACAGAGTTGGCGAGATCATGGAAACATCTTCGCCATCATAAAAGCCCCACCGTGTACCTGAGCTTGCAACGTATTCACAGTCAATTTTAAATAATCATAAACACACAAACTGACTTTTTTGTCCTTATTGTGAGTTTCTGTTTGACATATTGTAAGGAGAACTCATAATAGATAAATATGGCAAAAAGTGTTTATCTTCCATTTTCTTGGCCAGTAATCTTTTGGGTTTTATCCCACATATCTGATACTATTTTTTCAGGTTTTTAAACTGTAGCTATACTTAGCAATTAAAAAATGTACAATAGAAGCTGCATCTCTACTGAATTTTTGTGACATGTGCTCTTAATGTATATCAGCATCAGTCAATGACATATTGGTTACTATAAAGAGTTACAAAATCAAACTCAAACGTGTGACATAAAAAAGTCTTTTATGATTTTCCCTCAATGGAGCAGGTAGCAGGTAGGTCATCATAGGCCAGATTTAATTCTAGTAAACAGGTGCTCTAATAAATAGGTTTAGCTGTCAATGTTGAGGAGGCATCAACAGTCACCAGATCAGCAACAGACAGTCACAGTGCTGAAGGCTCTCTGTTGATACACCTAAACGTCATGACCCATGACCTCACCAGACTCCAACCTCGACTGAAAAACAAAAAGACAGACTGATGTTCTGCTGGCCCTGAGGGGTGTTTGTATGGACTTTCTGGTCCTAAACCGTGAGTGACAGAGCAGAAAGACTGCTAACATACCGAAGGTTTTACCAGACAGGTGATGGGTGAGTTTTAGGGGGCACTGAGTGGGTGCTGTCCTTGCCTGCAGGTGTGCACATGTGTCTGTGTGTGCAAAACAGATCGCATGGCTGACACCCAGACCACCCCAAGGTTGGAGGCAAGAAGGAGTAGAGAGATGGAGGGAGGTGCCAAGAAGGATGTGCTAAATGGGGCTAGTAACGATGATGAATTGTTAGAAAAATTTAAAGCTATTTGATTGAAGATCAAAACCAAACTTCGTAAATTTACAGTGTATTTGTTGATTGCTGTAGCATGTGTGTGTCTGAGCTTGCATGCATGGATGTGCACGTAATCTTCCAGGTCTTCATCTACTCTCAGAGCTGTTGTCATTTGGCAGACAGAGCTCAGACTGACATGCATTGCAGCCCTGACACATCTTTGATAAATCTTTGTGCCTGTTGGTTTTTGACTCCCCTGAGAGAGTCAAGAACAAGTGAGAGAAATTATAGAACAAGAGCAGAAATAGAAGAGAGGAAATAAGGAGGAAACATTTGGGGCCATTTGCATAATCTAGACACAATACAGCAACCTGTTGGAGAACCTCTCCAGCACAGCTGCTTTTAAATGAGGCTTTTATCCTGAAGCAGTTCATACAGAAGTGACTTTCCCATTTTGGCTACTTTGTTTTATTGAAATATAAGATAGCTGATGAAAACAGAGTATTTGCATGTAATGATAACTGTCTGTGATAAAAGAAATCAAAGATGGAGAAAAAAAAAAGAGGGTCTGAAATGTGATGTTTGCACAACTTCTTTGTTTTCCACTTTTATAAAACTTTCAAATAAAATGATTTTCTTTCCCACTTCAGAAGAATCTGATTTATAAAAAATGATTTGAAGTAAATTGTCATCCTTAAAACTCTGGTGTTGCTTGATACCATCACCTTCATCTAGGTCCAGTACTGTACTGGGCTGCAACTCTTGGGGACTTGGAGACAAAAGATGCAACTTTTCTGTTGAAATCCCACAGTTTGGGCGCATATGACACTTCCTCGTCAGGTTTATATAAAGCTGATTGACATATAGTGTAATTTCAAACAAATTGCAACACACGTGCAATTAAATGCAAGTTCCCCCTTGTTGTTCCCCCTTATCTTATTCTGGAAACTCACTTGTAATGTTTATTTAACAGTTGCAGGTCAGCGTGAGACACGAAGAGTGATAGTTTGTTAGTTTGTGGTGCTCTCACCCTCGGTCACATGACACTGGCATCAGTCACTTCATCTGGATTGATATTATTCCCCTCGGGGTAAAAAGGATAATCTAATGATTTTAGTCTCTTATGGTTATTGAATGACTTTTTGAGACCAAATAAAGCTGGTAGGTGACGTTTACTACTTCTTATTACTTTGTCATTGTTATTTCATATAATTATGAAGAAGTATTGCATGAAGTGACTTGATATTTTAGAAATTTTACTCTTGAAATTAGCTGTTGTATAAGAGGTTTTACTTCATGGCTGCAGTCTTTGTCCTGATTAAAGTGAGATCTTATCATGAAATCATAGTGACCTAGCATCCTTAGTCAGATCCTATTTATAAAAAATATATATATATAGCGCAGATCTGATTAGTAATGTCACGAGCTTTGTGTCAGCCAAAAAAATATATCGATCCAAATGTGTTACTTTGCTCAAGTTTTAAACTTGTGCATGATAGCCTCCAGACTCCACATCGTCACGAGTCTTTGGACTCTAATGTAGCTGAGATTGAAGTGGAGTCTGGAGAGCTGAGGGGGCTGAGACCGAGAAGATTGCTGGAAAGTATTCCCTTTGATAAGCCGGCCAAGAAGCCTTTGATTAAATGTGCTCCCAGCAGGAGCCCACACTGGGTCCTCTGTGGCACAACCATGTCCCATCACCAGCTATCAACAGCCCAGGGTAATTACAGCCATCTAGTCATTAGCCTGGGACCCACCTGGAATTCCACAAAGCAAGGGGTGGGAGAGGGCCAGCAGGGGTTGGGGTTTTAGTCTGGGCCTTTAATAAAACACTTCCCTCTCCTTGACTGATAGAACCCCCCCCGCTTCACCCCCGACCCTCAAAGAATCAGTATTTGTTAGCAACATTTTAGCTCTTTCAGTGTCTCTCAGCTAAATATATTTATATTCAAACTTATTCTGTCATGACTGTGTAATATCTACCTAAAAATTCTAAATCTGTGTTTTTATCTGAACAAAAAACAAGCATGCCAGTGTCATACTAATACACCATATATTTCATAAGAACATCTGTTTAGATAAGGCAATATACAAAATGTTACACAAGCAAGCTCGAGAGCAGAGAGGAGAAACATGCCGATGTTAACGTGGGACCCTTCTTCTGTCTTCTTCTTCTCAGCAGCAGTTTTTTTTTTTAAATCTCAGAAGCTGGAAAATGGAGTACGATCTCAGTGATGGGAGTGGTCTTCTCGCTCCCCGTGTCAGCTGACGTAGTGCAGCCTCATCTACAGTTCATTACATTTTAAATAAAACATTTTCAACATGTTTTCCCCTTCTTTTCCCCTTTTCCTTTGTTTGTTTTTTTCAGTTTCATGAAACATTCCAGTGATGCATCTATCCGTTTATTGTAATTCATCCGGTGTCCATCTCGCTGTCCTTTTTTAGTCCTCACCCTGGATTCATGTCTTCCACATTTCTATGTCCGCTTCTTAAATTGCACTTACATACTTCCAACTGCCCAAACAGGTATGTTTTCGTCATTATAGATACATAAAATTGTTGCTCCTTTGAAAAAAACAAAACAAATCAGAATTAAGATGTATATGATGTGGTTGATGCAGTAATACTGGTTATGTTTTAAGGCTCAGTTAATGTTTAAAAAAAAAAAAGTCTTTAAAGCATCATGAAAGCAGCAAACTGTTTTAAACGCTGAACCACACACAGAAAAAGAGAGTCAGTCTGGACTGAATCTGTGTTGAAAGCCAAAGGGATATCAGTGTTTTTTTTACTGTTCATCAGATTCTGGCAGTTCAATCACAAATGGTAGCTAATGTGTGCTTGTTCATATTGATGGGTACTGGTTTCTAGTGCTTTCATAAGACGGGTACAAAAAGCCATGCAATGATGAGACAAGATGGAGGAGGGGAGAGGAGGGCAGGGGAGTCTGTTTGGACAAACTTTCCCAGAATGCCATGTTCCACAGGATGTCCTGCAAAGGGGAAAATGGATGGGGTTGCATTACAGGGACCAGAGGGTGTGTGTGTGTGTCCTCAGGTCTGGTCCAGCCACTCTGCTCGTTTAGGGGCCTTGCACGTGTGAATGTCCACGGCTTCCTCGCAGTCCTTACACTCCACGGCACAGCACCATTTGAACTTGCACTCACATTTGGTGATTTGTTTAACTCGAGTGGTGTCATAGCCACGCCCACAGCACATGACCTCGCAGCCGTCTGTGCCACGCGACGTCTTATTGCAAACTCGACCAGCCGTGCCCAGGGAGCCTGCACAAAGAGTTTATAAGGGTTACCTATAGCAATACCTGATGGTCAAAACAACAATACCTGCAGCTAGTCAAGTCAAGTTTATTTATAGAGCACGTTAACATACAGTATGACAGCTAGAAATATCCTGTAGGACTTTTCAAATAAAACACAAATTTTATTTGAGAAAACAATAGATGATCCATGATGTCCGAAAAGTTTTTTCAAAAGAAGGGCAACAGGATTTCTTTTTTTCGTCTCCTGAAAACGTTTCACCTTTCATCCAGAAACCTTCTTCGGTGTTTGTCTTTGGACTGACATGTCCTGGATGATAAGTTCCAGCATACTCAAAATAATAAGATCTACTTCAAATCTGTTACCATCTTTTTAATCCTCAGCCACAAAGTTACATCCACATCGTTTAGCCTGATTGGTCCCTTGTGTGAAGATGGTACTGTTTACGCTGCTCTCATGCAATGCTGGCAGTATCCATTATTCTGACAAGAGAGAGCTTAGGTGTCACCCAGTGTTGTGCAAGTTCACACTTGACAAGAACAAGTTCAAAGTTCAGTTCTCACACACATTCAGACTGAACTATTTCATGTTCCTAGTTAAAAAATTCTAAACTGAAATTCACAGAGACGAAAATCAGCTAGTTTCCCTCCACTTATCACTTTTTCATTAGCTAAGTCTAAATGAATTATTCAATAATTGTTGATGGCATGCTGTAATTAGCATATCTATTACATCATACAATATCATCATTTTGGTTCTGCCAGCTTGTTCTTTGTGCTCACATAATAAGCATCTTAATGTGACCAAATTCCCAAACAGCTTCCCTCTTTCACATATTCTTTTTCTCATTATGCTGTCAGAAGGCAAACAAATCTGAAATCTAAAAAGACTCCCATTAAGATTATGGATTAAATCCCAGAAATGTTCAAAACACATTGAGGTTGAAGTTCAACTCTAATAAAACAGGGTTTTTTTAAGCACAGCAGGATTTGATGAAATCTTTACGAAAAATACATTTGTGCTTTGAATTCAGTTCTGTGTGGACAAATAGAAGGTTATATGGTTAAATATGTTTAGAATTTTCTCTTAGATGCTGTTGCTGTTCTTTTAATTGCCGTCTGAATGAGAATGGACTCTGTGATCGGAGGGTTTATACACAAACAACTCAGTCTTATGGTAAATAGATTCTTCGGGGAAAAAAATGGCAACTTCCTACTGTATCAAAGTTTGCCATAAATATTGATTATATGATTTCTGCATGACACGTGTACCACTCAGTTTTTTTTTTTTGGTACAAAAATTATGTATTTTTTTAATTAATTACTTTTTAAGTCAGATGCAGACAAGAACAAATATTTGTTCCTTTATAAAAAAAAAATTCTCATCAGCTGTCAAAATATGTTATTCCAACTGAAGGACATTTCCTTTCTAATTTAAAACATCAAAATATAACACAAACAAAAAAGTCTAGCTTAAAAGCAGATGGATTAAGGATGGAAACATTTTAGGTTTGAACATCTCAGATTGTACTAAGATGGTCTGTAAATGCTTTTAATTTTTAAGTCGAACTTCAGATCACTGGTTACATCATTGTGCTTTGCAGACGTTTATTACCAAACGCAGTAGCTTATTGTCTGTGTCTTATGTGAAAGTCATCCCCACAGAGATTAGTGCTCATGTTTGGTGTGAGAAGTTCCCTGTTTGAACTGCTACCTATCACAACAAGCTGCCCATAGAACAACAGACCCACATACACAACTATGCAGTGTTGGTAGAGCGGCCTGTAGTTACACTGCCTTTCCCAAGCCACTGCTCCCTTTGAAGCACCTCTGTGTGTGCGTTGGTGTGTCTGTGCGTGTGAGGGTTAAATGGACAGTGGAGCGTGACAGACAGACAGGCTCTCACACTCTGAGGCCCTCTCTGCCCTCCAGCTACGTTTAGTTCAGACCCACACAGAGGGAAAAAGGCTGTGACAGACACAGAGAAGTGAATCTTTTTTTTTAAATTAGCTGCTTGTGTCCCTAGGCTGTGAATTCCACTGAAAAGGTGAGAATGAGGGGGAGAATAGATGAAGGGATGTAGAGATCAGGAGGGGGGAAAGGAAGAAGAACTGGAAAAAGTCTCTAAAGGAAGTAAGTCAACTATCCCAAATATCTGTCTGACAGTGTTTCATCCATTAACCAGTTTAAAACTGTCATATGAAGACAGTTACATTGAGCAAGGCCTGATCAAGATGTCTTTTGACCACAGCGCTGTGTGTGTATTTGCACACTGATAGACTGACAGAGGTCAGGTGGTCACAGAACGGCCATGTCCTCAGGGTACAAGGATATTACCTTCCACCGACATCACAGGGGAGGCCTGCTGTGTTATCTGACTACCATTGTGCCCACACACACACATCCACTGACATTCATGCACACAAAACACACTAGTCATGCATGAGAATACGCACAACATACACATAACACCCCCAAAACATAACAGAGTCTAAGCAATCCATCAACATCCATGAGAAACTGTCTTCTTCTCCCCATCTGCTGTCTTACCTGCTGCTTTGTCTTGGAGGCAATAATCCGGAGAGTTCTCAAAGTAGACCAGGTCGCTTTTGGTGGCCTTCCTGAAGGCTTTGTTGGCCACAGCAAAGCCAGTCCCATCCTGATTCATCGTCACCTCGACTGCCCCGTTGTATTTTCGTCTCAAATAGTCGCTCGTCTTCCTGAAGTCTGACATGGCCATCCAACATGTCCGCAGCGTGCAAGATCCACTCACGCCGTGACATTTACACTCCAGCTTCATGAAACGCTTCACAGCCTTAATGAAGAAGTTTGGATTGTTGAACTCATTTTAACCAGATTCTATACAAATATCTCGTTTGCCAACAATAATCCAACAAATAAACATTGAGACTCATCTACTCTGAATATTATTAAAAACTGAGGTTTTTACCAGTTTACTTAACAGGTTTAAGAAGTGAAAGACTTTTAAGAAAGATTTTTAAAAACAATTTAAAAGTGGAGATTTTGAAAAAAACAAACTAATTTTAAAAATAGCTAAAGTAGTATAGATGAAACCATAATATTGTTGTCAAATTTTAATTCTGATTTGTAAGTACATTAATTCCACCACAGATAATTAATTAATTATACTTTTTCCTGGGCAAACATGTCTAAAAGTGGCAAAATATTTTTCTTGAAACAAAAGTTAAGATTAAATTGAAAGTGCAATACATTTTTTAAAAGCAAATAATCACTATGCAGTTATTTATTTTATGAAGAAAAGATGTAAAAACCTGTGATTTCAAAACATCTTGGAAATCAAAGCTAATTGTTAGAACGTTACTAAGATGAGTGAATGCTTATGTTTGTCACATGCTATGAATTTTAAATGAAGAAATCTGAAGAGATTTTAACTGCACACTTACCGTTCTACCACATCGGTTGTTGTGGAGGTTCATGAGTGCCCGAGCATCTCGGACAGTTCTCTCTTTGGCATCTATGAAAGCTTTGGCAAACTTAATCCCATAGTTGATGTTATCGCTGCAGCCACCCCAGTCAAACTCGCCTCTCGTGTCGCTATCTCGTCCACGTTTGTGAGGATCACAGTTGCATGTCTTCAGCTCACCCTGACTGCAGGCCCGTGTTAGCGCATACACGACTCCCGCTGAGGAGATTGCGTAGACAAAAGCTGCTTCCCGACTGCCTGAGAGGGAGAGACATTAAACACGACATCAAGATACGAGACTGAAACAAAAGTTAGAAGATCAAAATCTGTTTTCTGAGTAAAGAAAGAGCATTGCTGCTCACATCACATGACAATACCCGTGTGTGAGCCACGAGGACATGAAGGTGCAACTGATGGAGCACGTCATGCCTGATGTGGAGTATAGACCTGCTCTGTTTAAATATTATCATGGATATAATCCCAGCTGTGGGGCTCCCCTGGACTCACATAAATTGTTTAAATACAGACACTGTGATACCCCATTTATCAGCACATGGGTGATATCATGAGAACATTATCTACCAGCGCTTCCCTCCTCTGTTCTTCGCTGCTGCCTTTTGTTCCTCAGAATATGACTCATAAACATAAGTGCTTTCCTCTGACATTGTGGAAAAGATGGAAAACACTCAAGTTTGTTATCCAGCCTTTGTTCACTCTTTTCACCAAAGCGGGGAGTTGGGGGTAGTGGGTGCTGAGGGGATGTACGTGGGAGAGCGCTGACGAGGGCATCTCTGGTCATCTTTCAAAACTGTGCTGTTTGTCTGACAGTGAGAATATCTCTCCAAATATTTACATCTGCATTACTGTTTATTCCTCTCACCCACCCCACCCCCACCACACAGTCATACAAGCAGAGCTAGTATCTTCATATCTTTTACTTTTCTCCATGCATAGCCAACCCCCACACATGCTTGGGATGACTGGATAAGACACAATAACAAGCCGTAGAAGGTCACTAATGTCAGAAACTGAAACTCAAGAGAAAGTCATCTCTTCCTGCAACTTCTACGTATCCACTATTGTACAGTTTCTAATTTCAGAGTATATTTGTTTAAAAAGTCATGATTTCAAAGCTAATAGTTTTTTTCTTACAGTTTCTACACAAACTGTTAAAAGGAAGTTTTAGTGAGTTGCCAGGGACAGTGTAGCAGTAGTATCTGTGTGCTATGCATAATAACATCCCAACTCCCCGCCCCCCCCATCCCACTCCCACTAGGTGCAAGCTGTCAGTCAGCTGTGTATGATGGACAGAGAAAGTAAACTTCTACCCATTAAAAAAAGACACAATGTATCTTTTAGACATTATTTCTAGTTGCAACAAACAATCATGAATTTGCTACCCAAGGAGGTAAGGCTGATGAGATTTTATGTCTACTGAAGTAGTACTAGATAACGATCACTTTTAAGTTAACATTGTCTTAAAATAAATATTTGCAGCAAGTTTCAACAATAAGGGTTAGGGTTAGGGTTAAAGGGTTAAAGAATTAAAAAAAACTTTTTAGACTACCATCAGCTTCAGCTTCTAATATTATTTGATGATGAAGAAGTGGAAAAGTTCTCCTACTTGCACATGGGCAATTACACGTCCCACTTAGGCTTGGGTCCTCTAGGCCCTGAAGCTCAAAGTGTCTACGCAGTATCGTTGTTCCAAAGACTGTGTTCTTCTGGACAGAAATTGCTGAGGTTCTGTTGGAACCATTCTCACACTTTTAAGGTCTTGGCACCAAGAACTCTGGTGACCACTGGTCCACCATGAGGCCTTAAATCTCCAGAACTTTTCTATTTACTCCTTAAGCAATTCGTATTTTTTTGTTTTCTGTGTTCCTTCTTCTTGACTCCTACATCTATCAGTAAAGTGTTCTTCTCCAGTCTGTCGACCACCATAAGGTATACTTGGTTATCCATCATTTTTTTGGCTGTCTGGACCTAGAAGTACCCCGTCTTTCTTCTCCACACTTTTTGGAGCCTCTAACTTTGACTGCAGGACCTACAGCAGGCAGGACACAGGTTTATGTGTCTTTTTGAATGGTTCTGTCCCTGGTGTTTGCCTCTCTGGTATCAGAGCCAATTTCTGTGCCTTACTCCAGTTTTTAGCCATGTGCCTATTAATATTAGTCACTGTGACGCCTGATGGGAACTTTTATGTTCACAGATGCAGGTGAATGGCCTGTAGTTGGATGGGATTGCCTTTTTTCTGGGGGTTTTCATGATCAGAATTAATTGGCTTTAAGTCAGCCACTCTGGATGGGTCCCATTTTTTAATAGCTGGTTCATTTATTTCACCAGAGATTCATGGAAAGCAGTCAGCTTCATAAGCCTTTAAGTGTGGCTCATTTTAGGGGCCGTTTTAGGATGCATCCTTCTCATATATGCTTATCCAGTATTGTTGCGTCTCTGCTTTAAGTTGGTCTGTTGTCAAGGTATTTCTTTGTCCCTGAGAGGACACTTGGGATGGTACAGTAGAGAAAACCTTGTTTATTCTCCTGAGTTTGTCTTTCTCCACCTCTTCATGCATATAGTCAGAGCGGTGAGGGGTTGTTTTACATTCTCTGGAACCTCCCGTATCGACAGGTCAGAGTATTTCTTTCCATGTTCATTTCTCTCCAAACTCATAGTCCACCATAGGGGACACTGCTCCTTCTGGGTTGACGATTTCATCCCACAGCCATAATTTTAAAGGATTACTGTTGTTATGTTATATACTAGCTTATTGTTTTATGTGATGGTACCAGTAGGGACATCTGGTACACTTTCAGTTGGTATTGTATCACCTAACTTTGGTAAGGACAATGATCATTTGTGTCTGACTTGGTCCTGGTTCCCCTTCGCCGCGACATCTTTACTTTTTAAGTCATAAATGCTGAGATGGCAGATTTCTGCCACAAATAATGGAACACTTGGTCCAAAGTTGCTTCATAGTTAATGTGGATGTTTGTTATTGATGTTATTCTATTCAACAATTCTACACTACACTACACTTTGCACCAAAAGCCCATCACTGCAAATTTATTAGTTTACTGGCCAGTAAAGTAATGTTTTTTGTTTGTTTTAGTTTTTTACTGTAGTTTTAATTTGAATAATATTGCTGTTGGCAATTCTATTAGTACGAACCTGTAAATAATGTAATTCCTTAGATTTTGTTGTGAATCTACGTCAAAAGCAGTGTACAGATGATTGCTGCTCGCATTAAGGTATTCAGTACGGAGATCGTGGTCTCACTTCCAAAAATATGTCAGGATGAAAAATTCTGCATCTGGGAAATTTGTCAAGAACATGCGTATGGATATTCAGGTAGGTGTGTACATATTTTTGACTGTTATCTGGTTTTGGAGAGAGTGGTAAAACAAAATTATGTCTAGTCCACTTCCTGATGCCTGACTGTTTACTGACAAACCCTGAAGTATTATAGCTGTCCATTTGTGATTTTAAACATGGTGGACCAAAGAATGTGGAAGATGAGAGAAAAAAATACTTAACAGGAAGAGAGGAGATGAATAGAGACAACATTAAAAGTGAACACAAAAGACTGGGATAAAGAAAGATAATTAACAAATAGACCTCAGGTTTGTGTTTACTTTCTATTCTCTGTGGCTGCACAGTCAGTTATTTAACAGACATATCTGGTTTCAAACTTACTTCGGAGCAGGACGCGTCCAAAGACAGTGTGGTCGCGTTCCAGTGTGCTGCAGTTCCATCGATGGTGTCTGAACTGGTGCTGGCACTCTCTGATCCACTCCTTGGTACCTTCTCCTATGGCCTGCATGATGTCTGGGTGGCGCTGGCAGAGCTGCCGTTGTTTATTCACCAGACCGGGGATGTTGTCACAGATTACTCGCGCTCCTAAAGCACCAATGTACCTGAGTGGGTGTCAGAAACACAGACAGATTGAGTGTCTTTTAAACTCTTCAGTGCCATATGGAAGATTTCCCATGCAGTGGACAAGAGACAGCAGTGATTGGTGGTTTAATGCAATTGACTACTACACATAGGTGCCGCTGAATGTGTTTACTTAAGTAGAGACAAAGTGGTGAGTGGCATGAAGAAGAGCTACAGTAAAAGTCCTCCGTGAGTCAGAGTTCACTACACTTAACAGTTTAAGGTTTGCAAGTTGGAGGGGAGTGAAAACCATTTACTCTACTCTCCAAATAAATAAGCACTTAACCTCTCCCCACAAGACCTGCATGTGTACGTGTGTTTAAATGTTTCCCAGCGGGATAGTAAAAAATCATGTCACAAATCAGAGCTCAAAGTCTGGGGCCTCCAATAACCCTGTCAAACTTAGACCCCATTTACTCACTTTAGTCTTTTCTGTTTTGTGCCTAAATGCTTTCAAAGTTTCTAATAAAATAGACTTTTAAGTATCCTTTGTGGAGCCGGTACCTCCTGCAGTCTGATGGCTGCAGGGCTTTCAGAGAGGGGAGGCCACAGAGTGTGTAGCTATGTGGTCGTTTTATATATGGCTGAGTGAGAGGATGGACACCGGAGACTCCCCAGAGTGGGATTAAAGAGAAGAGGGGGAAAAAAAGAGTGGTATGCGCATCAAAGGAAAACGCGAGAGCACCAATTCACACTTAATTTTTTCTCTCTGACATTCAGGGAGAAAACAGAGGACTTGTGGCCAGTAAATCATTATTCTCAGGTCTAAAATAACATGTAGTAAAATCCTTCTGAGGACTGAGGATCACACATAAGAAACAAATAGGGACACAGCTATTTTCTGTTTCGTGATTCTGCAGCCAAAACATGTGACAATATAATATTTTCAAGTTATCACAGCAAGAATAGTGTTTCCTAATAACCTAATAATTATTAAAATATACAGTAAAAAAGATGAACAAAAATGATCAACAGTCAAGAAGTTACTTCTTCTTCTTGTTTTTGATTATTTCACAGAAATGTTTTTTAAATGTCTGAGTAATTCAATGGGTTTAAATAAAGAATGTGTTTTAAAAGTTTTTTTTTAATAGCTGTAACATCCTACAATCATTTGTTCAACCATCCTTGCAGCTCCCCACCTGTTAAAACCCACAAAACCACAGAAACAGTGAGGATACACCCTGTTCACTAAATTATAATTAAAGCCAGTAAATGTCCGTCACAGCTTCAGCATACACTCCCCAACAACTCCCCATGGCTGCTTTTAATCTACACAAACTATCAGACATTCAGTCACACTCACCCTCCCACACACACACACACACACACACACACATATCCTTATGGGGACCGTCCATTGACTTCCATTGATTTTAGTAACTAGATTTATACCTAACCCAAACCCTTTTACTAACCTTAACCATTACTGATCTATAACTAACCCTAAGACTAACTAAAACTCTATTCACACCATACCTATAAACCTAACCCCTAACCCTAAAAAGGGGAGTCCCCCTCATGGGGACCAGGCTTCGGTCCCCACAAGAACCCTCGGACCCCAGAAAGATAGTAAAAGTCAGGAAACTGGTCCCCAGGAGGTCAGAAATACAAACCCACACACACACACACACACACACACACACACACACACACACACACACATCATTTCAACTTATGTAACTGAGCGGCCAGTTAGATGATCATTTGAATGTGTGTGTGAGTGAAAGAGAGAGAGATGTGGTTAGACCTGGTGAATTAATAACCGCTCTGCCTTGTCCAATTCAGGCTCCAGCTGAGATGAACTTGTACGTTCAGCCAACGACGCTGAGATAAATTCCATTCATCGTGGCGCAGGTATTATTATTGCTCAGCATGGCAAGCCAACAAACTGACACGATGAAAACGCACTTTTGATGCAAAAATCGTAAAGACGCTCGAATCTCATTCACAAACTCATAATTTAGGTGTTTCTTTGCCCCCACCGTGTTTTTTGGCTCTCATAGTTTGGGTGCAGGTCATAAAGAATTAAATAAAATTATGACAGAAAAACACACTGGGTGGCTCCTTGCCATTAACATAAAATGTTGTTGTAAAATGGATAATTAATTAAACAGCTATGAAATTCTGAATCTTTTAGCATAACCTGGTGTGCCAGAAATTGATTAATTAGCCATTAGGATGACTGTTTTTTTTTTTCTTTCTTTTTTTATAAACCATTTCATTGTAAATGTCTCGGTATTTGAAATAATCTATTATTTTCTAATGAAAGACCAAACGCAGTTCAGGAGTTCAGTCCTTCTTTAACAGACTTTTGTTTTAGTTTGTCTTCACAGACGGATGACATTGTTAATAAATACAATTTTTACGCGTGCATTTGTTAAGTGCGTTTTAAATCAACATGCAGCTCTGATTAATCATTCGGAGCGCGCGCGCTTGTGTGTGTGTGAGAGAGAGAGAGAGTGTGTGCGCGTGATGGATGCCCACTTACCACCATGAAGAGTCCACCCGAGGCGTGATGAGCAGTAGCAGCAACACACACGCACAATAAATCCTCGAACTGGCACTCTGGTTCTGACAGGAAGAAGTTCTGGATGTGAGTCCGACTCCCGGCTGAATCCGAGCAGGCCGGAGGCTGAGAGTCCTGTTTAAACCCAGCATAGCTGAATTCCTTCTTCTTGCCACCGAAAAAAAATGATAAATCCTGAATTCAGCAGAAATAGCTTGTAAGTTTTTGGAAGTTATGCACCAATACAGCTGTTTCAGGCCTCATGATCCAGTGTGTGACTCCATGTCGCGCGGCTGTCAGTGGAGCGACAAGCGCATTTTCTGTGCCATGTGCGCACAAGACTCCCACCCCCCTCCCACCCCCCCAACTCCGAGAACTTCTGGCTGCCAACCGGAGGCTTACCTGATGAGTCGAACAACAAGCTTTACTCCCACCTCCCAGGGCGCTTATCCTTTGTTTTGTTTATTTGTTTGTTTTTGTTGTTCCTTTTTGTTGCTTTGCTCAAGGGCCGATGAAAGGGGTCCGAATCAGAGCTGGAGACAAACGTTATGAAGATCAACTGCTCGCTGTCCTGTCTGCTGACGTGAGTCTCTTCACTGGGACGGATGGAGGCGCCGGACCTCTCCTTTATTAACGCACGGTGGAACGAGTCTGGGTTGGAGGGAGAGACGATGAGAGAGAAAGAGATGAGGGTGGGCGCGCCGCGGACAGCTCCCTTTGCTCATTGGATGGAAACAGAGGTTACAGGGTTTGACAAGGAGGATATTAAAAAGGACGCACGTGTGTGAGGTGTGATGATGCTGCCGATGAGACCGCCTCGTCGTGAAGAATCCAACTATACAGATAAGAATAACAACATCACGCTTTAATATTATATAACAATAAAACCTGATTTTTTAAATTAAAACTTTTTTCCTTCTTGAAGCTGTTTTGATGAAACAAAAAAGATATAGCCCTATCTGTGCAGAAAGTTATTCATACGTGAGATTAAAATGCTATTAAATTAACATTTTATTGAATTTTTTTTTAATCACACGTGCATCTGATAATTTAATACTCAATCCGTATTTCCCCTGTTAAATTAACATGGTAATTTAATAATTTCATACACATGCGCCACACAAAGCACAGCAGAGGTCAAAGAAAGAAATAAAAGACAAAGAATGTGAGATTTTGGAGAATAGTGCCAACTCGTCCAGGAACAGCACTATGGCCCAAATATGAACCACGTGTGGAAGAAAATGCTGAAACAGCACTGCAATAAAGCAAAAACACACACACAATGTGTTTACATTGTATCCTGAGTACAACCAACTTTACCTTTTCTGCTTGTTTGATGATGCGTTCATTCATTCACGTTGTCATTAAATCACCCATACTTAAATCTGTGGTGATATACCCCTTAAAAAAACCCAAACAGATTAAAAATTGCAGTTAAATAAAAAAAAACAACAATAAAACACTCCATTCCTTGCTGACAGACATATTCCGAGCAGCTCTGATTAATTCTAATGACCAAGTAAACAAATCAGAAAAAATCCTGGTTGGAATTGAAACTATTAGAATTAGCAAAAGCTGTTGCAAAGTGTTTTTTCATCAAAAGCTTGAGAAAACAGTCCTGGTGTTTATACCAAAGCTTGTGTTAAAGCTAAACCTCTTAGACACGTTTGTGTTGCTGCTTGCAGCTCAGACAGGTTGCTGCTGTCGGTACAAACTGTTTTCCCGCACAAACACACACTTTCATGCAGGTAGAGGTTTGTGAATATTAGTGTGCTGCAGCTTAGCTCGCAATTTTCTGCTAAATCAAAAGGAATTAGGGAAGTACAAACACATCTGAGTTATGTTTCCTCTCCTGGGGCCCCTGAACTGGAACTCCTCCGTCTCTCTCCTGGCCTGTGAACTTGACTTCAGCTTTCTCTCCATAAACAATAACAGAGTCAAGTGCCTCCTTGTCAGATAGAAGAAAAGTTTACCTCAATGTGCAGGGTCCAACCCCGAAAACTGTGGAAAAATAACATCCAAACACTGTCGAAAACAAGAATAGTGAAATTTATTGCAGTGTGGGGCGGATGGATTAGACTAATCCAACTGATTTTTGTTGTGATACGTTAGAATTACTCAGGATTTTTATAGATATGGTACAAAGAAATCACGCATGCACTCCGAGTGGAAGCTCTGGCCTAATGGTTCAGTAATGTGTCCCCGGTGGGGATTAGGTTTTGGGATGCCACTTGTCAGGCAGTCCAGAGATGAGCTCAGTGTGGATTCTCATTCCTCTGGCAGGCTGAAGCAGGGAGGACAGCCCTCAGTCTGACCTGGACCTGGTCCCACTCGGATGAGACACAAAGGGGGATCAGTCATCCCCAAGGACAAGAAAAGATCAGAAAAGTAATGCCAAAATCAGGTTTCACATTTGTTTTTTTTTTTTGGCCAAACTTAAATGTTTCAGTCCCTCAAATAAGCGTTAATATCAGACAAATGTAACCAGAGTAAATAAAAATGTTGTTTTTAAATGATGAGTTTTTGTATCCTGGCCTGCATGATGTCAGAAGTAATCACTGTTGTGCCTCTCTTGGCAGCAACAACAGCAATCCAGTGTTTGTGATAACTGTCTCTTTAACATGGCTGTGGAGAAATGTTGGCTTTCTCTTCTTTGCAGATTTGTTTTATTTCAGCCACTTTAGAGGGTTTTATGTGTTGTTCCAAATCTTGATCAGTTCTTCAGGTTTTCTGAAGATATTAAAACATTTTCTTTGGATTTCCATTTTGGAGTTTTCTTTTATCTTCTCTCCAGTCCTGATGGTGACAACTTAATGGGTATTTGGGCTTAAAAATAAGAAAAATAAACAAATGAAGACCCCAAAAAATAAAAGTGAACAAATGAACAGTTTGATAAAAAAAAAATCCTGCATAGACTTGAAACATGTCCAGAGAGATCCTCTGACCTTCAGCTGACTGTCCACTGAATGTCAAATTTTCAGCTAAGAGTTCTTTGAGAATCACTTCCTTGGTGGTAAAATAATATTTCATATGTTAAACCGAGGTTTTGGGGTGTGTTTTATGGATTCAGTAAAGGAAACAAGTTTTTTCTTTTGTCTTTTGAACAGGTTGATAGAAATGAACTTCCTAAAGATTCAGTTTCATTTTCTTTCGTTTAGTTGTCTGCTGTGTGTCATGCAGCACAAAGCTAGTTCATCTCTTCAGTTTAGGAGCCTTTTTACGTCTGAATGATTCATAGGTCAAAGTAAACAAATAACATTCTTCTGAAAAAGTTCATGTATTGGAATGAAAATAAGTGAGAAATCATTCAAATTCTAAAGAAACATTAAAAAGACTTTCAGGAAGCCTGAAGAGCTCCTGAGATCCTGCAGACTTTTGGCTGGACATTAGTTCCTTGTGTCATAATATTTTTTTTTCTATTAATTGTAGCCTTGTTGTCTTCATTCAAGATGTTAAACGATTACAAGTAAGTCTGGTTCCTTGGAAGCAATTATTAAGACATGATGAATGACTCAAGACTTTTACTGTAGCTCATGGGTTGTTGTTTTCCTCCTACAGATGTGGACTGAGTGGTAATCCTAATCCAGCTGTCAGCTTCTGTTGGGTCAAACCAGACTAGAAGTGGTGATATAAGTTCAGATGTGTTGTGTTTTTAAAGGCTCTTGTTCTAACTGAGTCACTGACATTCACACATTTGCATTAACGTGTTGCAGCACTCAGTATTAATAAAAACACATAATTCAGGAAGTAAAACCATCGCAGCGGCCAAACTGTGATGCGCCAGGTTGAACAGACTGTTTATTTACTCTCCAACTGAAATTACTTCCTTTTTTTTTTTTTTTTTAGAAATGAAACAGCATTTAATGGTGTTTTTACTGTTATTAATGAGCCACAAAGAAGTTTTTTTTTAATATCTTTGCCCATTTATATGAATCATTACTGATCTGAGTAACAGTTCATGGCCACAAGAGGTCACTTTTGATAAGAACATTAATTCAGAAACGTTTTAATGAAAACATGATCAATGTCAAGTGTTTCCAGTATAGAATCATATCAGAATTTCTGCAAACTGATGTATTATCTCCTGATTTGGTGCTGGCTTCCTTATTTATTAAAACAACTGTGAGGATGTTTATTGTCTGAAATTTCTTTGAATTTTTATATAAAGCAGATCAGAAGTCATTGTACATTACAGAACCTTAAAATACACAGTGCTCAGGGACAGAGAGGCCACAGAGTGAAAGCCAGAAAACTGAATCTGTGATAATTTATTGTCTTGTAAATTTAGATCTGCCGGCAGAGATGAAGTGCCTCGAACAAACACAGTGGTGCTGGAACTCCAGAAGCTTCTGAAATGTTTGGCTGGCTTTAGGAGATGCTGTCAACCACTTTCCACTCTGTGCAAAAGAAGTCGTGCGGTCTGAGGAATGTTTGTGCTTTGACAGATGACAAAAAAAAAAGCCTCAGAACCTTTGCATGACATCATGTTTGGCCTCTGCAAAGGGAAAGCTTTGCATATGTGCAAGTCTTTCATTCTGTATCCGCTCGGACGACCATTAATGGATTTAATAAAGTGCTAAAACAGACAGCAAGTGTCTAAGGAGGTGGTTGTCCAACAGGTGTTGTCATGCTGCACAAGTCTGAAGCATGCACAGTGATGAATGTGCACTGGCAACTACACCCATGCTGCCACAGAGAGTAGAGCAGGTGATAGAGTGACATCAAAGGGTTATCCATGGTCTTTTTAAATCTTTAACATATCTGAGGCACCTCTTTGGAAAGAAGACATGTCTTACTGGGAGACTATGGACACCAGCGAACACAGATAATCAGACATATCCATTTAAGATGTGATCAACTTTAAAACAATCACCTGGACTTTTTTACAGTAGTTAAAAACTAAAAAAAAAAAGGTTTTGAAATAATGATGAATTATATTTACCTTAATGCTGCTAGTCAGTTTAACTCAACAGTCCCTGTTCTTTCTCCTTCTGAGTGGAAATAGGTTTGTGCTGATTAGTTTTCTGTTTTAAGGAACTGCATGTATGACATACTCTGCAGGTCATGGGCTGTCAGTCACATGGTGGCTGTAGCTGAGTTAGCGAAGGGAGCAGAGCTTCAGTGAACTGAATCCTGTTTTTTTTGTCAGCTCACTAGAAATTGAGTGAATTGAGTTATTTGATGTCAGGCTTAAAGGTTGAACAATGACGCGCAAAAAAATGAGACATACATTATAAGGTAACAGTCAAAATGTAGCATAAAACATATTTTAAGTCATTTTAGGTAAAAGGTCACTTCTGCATCTTATTGCATGAGTTTATGCTTCCAAAAATAAATCTGTTAGTCATGGTGGCTGTTTCCAATGAGCAAATCTGTCTGATAATGTCATCCAGTTATTGATGACTCAGACTGGATGTCAGTGTTGTGAGCTAATTTTAAAATCTTTATCTTTTTAACACTTCCTCTGTTTTGAATAAGACTGAGTTAGGATAGAGTAGCACTGCAGGTTCAGAGACAACATGAACCATTTAGATATTAAAGCCTGGTTGAAACTGAACTTTCTCAATCTTGATGATAATAAGACTCAAGTCATCTGCTCTGGAAAATGTAAAACCTCTTGCTTTATGCAGCCACTCTGATGTCACGGGTATCGAACTTTTTCAGTTGCTGCTCCAACTTCCTCATATTTGGAATGGATGAGATTATAGAGTCTTTTAAACTTTTGCCAAAAACTGATATTTTCTCTCTGACTTTTAATCAGTTTTTGGTGCCAATGGAGCAGATTGTTTTATGCTGCCTTTAGGTAGATAGTTTTATTAGTTCTATTGTTCTTAATGCTTTATTGTAGTAATGCTGTTTTAATTCTGTTTGACAGAATTGTAAAGCACCTTGAACAATTTATTTAGTTTGTGTAAATAAAATTGATATAGACTCTGAAGGGGTCTCATTCAAATCTGCTAATTTGACAGCCTCTTATTGGCCCACGACCCACTGGATGAACACCCTGCTACAACATACAAACAGCCAGAGCTAGAAGGTCTTGGCGAGATCTTTGGGGCACATATAAAGAATGCAGTGGGCTCCCCATCATGTAAGAACATCAATGATGTGGAAACTTCTCACACCAGAGTGGCTTGGTCACGCCTCACGCTGTGACCAAAGTTGTAGCCTCATGCTTGTGCTACAACCCCACCATGTGGTAATGTTGTGTTAGCATTGCATGATCTTCTAGCACGTAGCTGCATTCTGCATGTGAGACAGCCCTACCAGTTAGGCTCTATAGATGATGACTTTCAAACACTATCTAGTTAAAGGTACGTTTGAAGCACATTTTACATGTTTCTCTTTGTGTATCTATTACTTGATTTAGTTTAATTCAGAAGTCAGTTTGAGGTGTTCATTATTACATGCAGTGAAACAAAAAATAATATTCTGGCTGTCTCAGAATTAGCACACAACGCGTGTTGGATCTGAGTCACTCAAAGACCTGTTAAGTTTTGGCTTCATGTGACTGATGGTGAAGGTGGCAGCACCTTGACCACCCTGTGGACTGTCCCTCTGTGTGATTGATGTTCACCTTTGTGGTGAAAAGTAGTACAGAGCACCAGGGTATTTTCGGCTGAATTCTTGAGTAGAGGCCATTGTGGGTCTTTGGCATAAAGGAGTGCGATGAGAGCTCTAAGTTGTGGGAGAGGTCTCTCCACGCCCTGAGTGATGAGAGCAGGATTTAACCGGCTGCAGGTGCGCTCAGCTCAGGCGGGCAGAACCTTTGAAGTAGAAGCCAAATGGGACCCCGGCCCATCTCTGACCAACAGCCAGAACAGACACATTCGCTTTCAATTAACACTCTCTTTGCGTTCTCAGTCACATCTCTTATCTATCTATCTATCTATCTATCTATCTATCTATCTATCTATCTATCTATCTATCTATCTATCTATCTATCTATCTATCTATCTATCTATCTATCTATCTATCTATCTATCTATCTATCTATCTATCTATCTATCTATCTATCTATCTATCTATCTATCTATCTTTGTTCTTGTGATCAAACCTTTTTACGTAATGTGTTGTCATGTTGTTTACAGTGCTATGTGCTTTCTGGCATTTCATTTGATTTAAAAAAAACAAAACAAAAAACAAAGAGCAAATCGAGCTTTTTAACCCAATATTAAAGATTCAATGTCTAATCTCAGCCTCTGATTCAGGACGGACATTACAGTAAAGGTCATGAGCTAGAAGATCATATCAAGCTAGCATAATGCAACCTCAGAATGAGGTCATAACATGAGGCCAGCGTCATCAATTCTGCTTCATATTCAGCCTAAACCACACAGTGTGCACGTGCCCAGTGTCATAGAAAGGCTGCTACCACATTCACCAATACAACACACCAAAGACCTTGACATGCTGCCACTACAGTTATACGTAAACTACTACAACCTTCTGTAGAAGGTTTTTTTTTTGTCTTTTCTGAATTTGATTATGTCACATTCTCAAACCTCGTCACCTGTACCTGAACTTGTGTTACAGCAACTAAAATCATACCAGTACACTGAGCTTATACGTAAAGCAGCAGTACCATTGTTGTTCTGGCTGACGGGGGATTTTTACTCAGCCGCAAGCTACACACAAACATATAAGAAAACGTGCACACATCTTACTAAATACACTGAAAAAGAGAAATAAATTGCTTTTTTTTTTTTTCTCAAAGCAAGCTTCCTGTAGGCAACTGCATCTGGCTCCTGTTAGCTACAGGCGTATAAAAATCCAATGTGGTTCAGTCGTGGGCATTTTGTTCCAGAGAGACCCACACGTAGATAAACACTGGGTGGTAGGACTCCAACATGACGGTCACCCCCACTACTGTAAGCCACTGGAAAGTCCTGAAGTATCAGCTGAAATCAAGACTTTGATTTGGATTTCTTTGACAGAATTCAAACCAAACTGCTGCTGAATTTATAAGACTGGGCAGTTTTTTTCTGCAGCTACAAAAGGATTTATGCAACTTTTTTCTTGCAAAGTGTTTGATCATGTGTCAGATTTCAGTATTTTCAGCTCCGCAGCATGATAGCATTTATCATAGCAGCACTGATATATATACAGTATTTAGAGTTTTAGGCTGTTTCATAAAAAACAATAAAAGAACTATAAAACTGAAACATTCAGGGAACTCAGTTCATAGATTTATTATGAAAATAATTATCAGGCTTCTGCTTCATTGCTTTCCATGCTGTATAGCGCAACAAGCCACACTGAGACTACGATAGGTCCATCAGCAGGACGTGACAGTTCAGACTATTTGTGATCAAACCAGTTATCATGTATATGATACTGACACATGGCTGAACATGCTGAAGTTGTAGTGTATGATATTAGTCTGGAATGTGACAGAAAAGAAAACAGCAAGAAAAAAAATGAAGATGACAAAGTTGCACTTGGATGTAGAACCCAGAAAAGGAAGTGTTTAGTTTAAACTTTTAACATTTTATATTCTTTACAGATGAAACTTCACCTGTTCCTCATACATGTTGTTGAGTTCATGCATCCTGTTGGTTTCTATATGATGTGTGAAATTTCCTGCCATTTCTTATTTTGGATAAAAGTATCTATTAGTACTTTTGGCTGTGGAAGGGTGGACAGTGCATTATATTTTTTGTAATATTTTAAACAAAATACAAACTTAGGCAGTATTTAGCAACATGTACTAAAACTAAGAGAGAATGAAGTTACTATATAAAAAAAATAAAATGTATTAAATGAATCTGATTTGACTGAGTGAAGCCTCTGTAGTCAAACACTGACTAAATCAATAGCAGCACTGAACTAATAGAACATGATGAACTACAACATTATTTCTCTGAATCCAATTTTTAGTCTTCAGAACAGTTAATTGAGTTTAAAAGAAAATATTGCACATTTGTTTTATGTTGTCTTTATTTTTTCTCAGAGGGTTTGGAGTAAACTCAAAACTTCTGACTAAAAGCATCTGAACTTGAAACATCTTTTCCCAGAAAGCACATCACTGACAATGATGCACTCGCTTTGAATGCGATATGTTTTGGTATTTGAAATCATTGGAAACATCTATTTCTTTCTATTTCTTTTGGAGAAGACTGTATGGTGGAGTAGTTGGTTTGCATTGTTGCTTTGCGACAAGAAGGTCACAGGTTCAACTCCCTGCTGGCATCCTTCTGCACACATGTTCTACTCGTGTATGCTACTCCAGTTTCCTTCACAGACCGAACATATTACCAGTTAGTTCAAGTGGTGACTCTAAATCGACCGTAGATGGAAGTGAATGGTTTTTGTCTCTGTGTGGTCTTTTAATGGTTCAGGTTGTACCATGACTCTTGGAGTAGGGCACCTGCTCTCTCTCACCCTGTACAGAACCCTGGATCCAGGGTGTGGGGGACAGAAGGGCTCTGGCCAAAATAACACCTCTGATAGACAGAGTCTCCCACCCCATGCACGCAAATGTTACTGAACTGCAGAGTTCCTTCAGTGAAAGACTGCTGCACCCTATAGATGCATGAAGGAGCATTTCTGCAGGTCCTTCCTCCCTGCAGCTGTCAGACTGTACAATCAGAACTGCTCCCAACAAACAAAGGTTTACATCAGACCTAACCCATCACCAATACTGCTGTAACTTGCACATTTATTTTCAACAGACTGTACATAATAACTTACTGGAAGCTACACGTTTACTTCAATTGACATTTTCTACATATCCGAACTACTTTAAGAATGGTACAGTATTCTGTTTTATAACTATGGTACATGTTGTAGATACTTTTTTCTTTGTAAACAGTGTGTGTGGTTCTGTGTCCTGTTCGGTTTGTATATCTGTGTTGTATGTCTGCTGCTGCTGTTATGACCAAATTTCTCTTTGTGGGACGATTAAAGGATTATTCTATTCTATTCTATTCTATTCTATTCTATTCTATTCTATTCTATTCTATTCTATTCTATTCTAAAAGATAGCTTTTTACAGTATTTCCTGGGGTGAACATCCACTCAGCACTTGTTAAACGTCTATGTCGCTGCACTCATACATGCCGATCTGAGCCTCCTGATGAATGTCTGACCTCTCTTGTTGCTCATCATACATGAATCTTTCAAAGCTTGAAAGTCTGTTTCTAAAGTCTCTTTGGTGGTCCGTTTCATTTTGCTTCTCACTCTTTTGTAAAACATTTGGATTTTATCCCTGTTTGTTTCTTCTGTATGAGTTTGAATGTTCGGTAATAATTTTAGAAATACAACATATAAAATGTATGGATGATAGTATTACCTCTGAAATGATGTGTAAACTACTACAACCAGCTTTCTTTGATCATGGTAAACTTTCAGTAGAAATGGCCGAATGCATCAGCATCTAAATGATGTTTCATGAGCATCAAATTAAGGGTCTGTTAATCCCAAAGACCGTCTTATCAGTAGTTCTTTCTGTGAGTGATTTAAAACACATGCTTCCATCCCTGTTCAGTGTGCGTTTGTGCCTTGTAGCATGCTGATAGCACAGAGAAACACATGTCCACACTGAGTGGCTTTGCTGATCAAGTTGATATGCTTTGAGATGAAAGAACGGAGAGAGAACTTGTTCCCCTTGGTGCCCCGCTAAAAGCTGTCAGCAACAATTCTCACTGAGTTGCCTCATGTTATCTCTAAATATGTATGTCAGTTTAACACTGTTGCGGTACAAGGTATAATAAAATACAAAGTAGAGTCGATCTGACTTTATATAAACTGGTTTGGACAGGGATGTTTGCAAAACACATGATATTCATTTTTTTTTTTTGCAAAAAAATTTCTCAAGGTTTTTTTGGCGACGTCTCCAGAATGAGAACAATGAAGAAGAGAAGGCTGAAGAGCAAGAGTGACTGATTGCAGGGCATCCGCCCAAATGGGAACCAGAGACTGTGAGATGTCAGAGCTGCTGTGGATTTATACTTTACCTGCACCCCGGAGATCTGCCACACGTACGCCCTGCCAAAGCAGAACAAAAGAGAGATGAGTGTAGATGTGAAAAAGTATGGCCACCAGGTCATAGGTCAACGATGTGAGAGGATTAGGGATTGCGGCCTACAAAGATGAGCGAAAGATGGAGGAGCAGACAACGAGACCAGCAGTTCTGAAGAGAAAAAGCCAAGATCAGCTGGCTCCTATTTAAGATCAACCTTTTGTTCTCTGAGAGAGCTGCCATACATCTGCCCACCGCATGTTGACTACGATGGGTGGGCTGCCTGTTCTGATCTACCCACTCCTCATACTGCCCTGTTTCTTTCTTCAGAACACAAGAGGCTCTGTAAATGCTGAAATTCAAACTGTGTTTTCTGGGAAAGTGCTCATTATGACATTTCTGCTTCATTACTAAAAAAACGACTCCACATTCGGAATTTCGATACAAGAGTGGTGCTTTTTTTTTTTTACATTTTGTTCAAGACTTACAGTAACAGTTTTCAAAACACTTTTCTTTTCTAAAAATTTCTATAGTGCATAAAAGTGGATAAAGATAAAGATTAGAGTGAGGTTCAACAAAACCACCTAATTTGTTTTATTTAAATAATTCTATTGATTTATCGTGTAAAACTACACACACACACACTAACTAACTAACTAACTAACTAACTAACTAACTAACTAACTAACTAACTAAATAAATAAATAAATAAACAAACAAACAAACAAACAAACAAACAAACAAACAAACAAACATGAAAAAACATTGTCAGAATTACAAAGAAAGCATAAATCCAGTTTCCATTCCTGCAGGGTCACAGAGAGCTGGTGCCTGTCAGCAGCAGTCATTAGGAGAGGTGGGTTTCCCCCTGGAGGGGTCACCGGTCCATTACAGGACCACAACTATCCCCGCTCGCACCCCAAGTCACATCCAGGTCCAATCAAGTCAAGGTAACTTACAACCATCTTACTGTGCAGCACTAGCGCTAAACAACTGTTTCATTTTGCAGCATCGAAAAAGAAGCTACATGTAAAACTGAGAAAAGTGTAAAGGGGCAAAAGTGCAGGAATTTTTTATAAGCTTCAACATTAAGGAAGTTATTCATCAGCCTGTTATCTACTCTTTATCATTTTACCCACTTTTACAACTTTCTCTTCTTTTCTGCTGATGCCAGCTAATATAAACAGCACAAGCTACTCGGGATGGAAAGCCATTCATTTCTTTACAATCAAACTTCCAATAGATCATAAGTAAAAACATTAAAGGCAAACCATACACACATATACACAAATACTCACACTTAGTTTTGTTTAGTGTTGAATAAATAATCTGGGTTTACAACTTGTGCGTATAAATGAAAACGCTCCAAAAAACATTAGTTGTACTTGTGTGTTACTTTTTCATGCCACAAGCCTGTAAAAAACTCACCAGCATCCTCTCAGAGAGAAAAGCTGCTCTTATCTGATTGACGCTGCTGTATCAGACCCACTGAGTGTAACTGACAGGAACACACTGACAAGACGTATACCCTGGAGCACAAGTTAACAGACTGACGCTGTGTGTTACTTTGACTCGAGCCTGGTCTGCATTAGAACCGCTTGACCCCCCTTTTTTGGACCTCATACCTTGATCTAAAACCTTAACGCATCGTTTTTCTGGGGATTTCTGACAATGATGAGTTAAGTTGCTCTTTAAAGAGGAGATGCAAGGACTCCACCTGTACAGCATTAAACTCCGAGACAAGCTCTCACCTTAACCAGGCAGTAAAAGCTTTATGGATATGTCCACTAATCGTCAGCATGAAACCCACACACACGCTGCATCATTTGATGTTGAGACTGTTACACACAGCAGCCAAACAAATACAACAAGAATCTGTAGGTAAAAAGTCCCCAGCAGGTGTGTGGGCAGATGTGGCTCTTTATTCAAGCCATGGAACACCAGACTGTATGTAGGTGTAGCTGTTTTGGGAAGAAAGTATATCCAGATGTGAGTTAATATGCGCGCAGAGGCTGAATGGTGACTGTCTCTAATCACACGATCAACCACACACACACACAAAGAATACATGAAAGAACTGTCTCAAGAATCTCCTCCAGCTACCTCACAGACAGACCCAATTTCAGCACATTGTCGATGAAAGACACCCCCCCAACGTACCCTGTGGCCACAGATAGCCATCTCCTCCCCTCACTGGGTTCCTGCTCAAGCTGTACAAGTTCACATCTATAACTGCCCCCCAGAGGAACTACTTAATGGGTTTAAGAAGCCTCTTTATGCTCCAAATGAAACAAATTTACCCATGCTTAATGTCAGGTTCACCCCTGTAGGCACACTCGCGTTAGCATGCAGTGATATGTTCTCAAGAATCAGAGGAACATGTGTTCTCATGCATCTGTGGGAAGGAGAGAATGTTCACAATTATTTAATTTGGTTGGGACTGTAAAAAACGATAACCATCCTGCACAGGAGAAACACCTTGTAGTCTCAAGTGCTTCTGTAAAAACACAGATATGTAAAATAAAGAGCTTAAATGGTTATAGTTTTACCTGCAGCTGATGCACAGTCCAAACTTGGCATTTTCAAAGGAGAATGACGAAAGTGAGCAGCATCTGTGTGTGCAGACGTCTGCCATTCAAGGATGCAGCCTGATTCTATCTTGTCACCCTGGATCTTCACCGTGAATCTGTCTTTTTATCCTTTGTAGTCTATTCATGACATTTTAATGTAGATGAATGGCCCTAACCTGGCAGGCTCTGCTCCATTGCCACTAACAGAAGAACTAAAGTCATGTTTTAATTCTTGTGTAATTCTGCAGACAATCAATCTGAATTACATGGGTTTTTATGTCAAATTTTTGCTATTAATCTCTATAAAAGCAGCACAAGTTTGAAAGCAATAGACTCCATTGCACATTTTTGATGTATTGGTAGAATGATAGCCTTCTCTTAGATCTGCTTCTGTGGTATCAGCAGCTTTGATGTCCACTTGACCCCCCAAAAAACACCAACATTTAAAGTCCAATTTAGAAGTTTATATGAAATGAGTGTATGATGTCACTGTGTTTTAGATTACTGTTTTATTGCAAGAAAGTAAAGAAATCTTGACAATTTCCTTAGTTTAACTAGACTGTTGTATTTGGTAATGG
This sequence comes from Pachypanchax playfairii, assembly GCA_006937955.1. Lineage (NCBI taxonomy): Eukaryota > Metazoa > Chordata > Actinopteri > Cyprinodontiformes > Aplocheilidae > Pachypanchax > Pachypanchax playfairii. Next base: position 4,165,118 of record SSNP01000007.1, on the reverse strand, counting down.
AAAGTAACTGTTGACAACAAACCCAGAGAGTCAAACTGAAGTTAAAGTGCCCTCAACACCTAAATATATACATCCAGCAACAGCAGAAAGAGTAGCAGCCCTTTCCACACTGAGGAATAAACATCATGTCTTGTAGCCTGATCTGTTTATGAGTTAGCTTCTGGTTGGCCAGTGTTTACTGTGTGTGAGAGGCAGTAAGGGAATATGTGAGGAGGAATCCTGGGAAAACTGTCGCTTTCAACAGAAAAGAACAAACACATACAGAATGTCAGACACTCTTCAGAGTTCTAGAAATCTGAGTATCTTTTTTATCTCAAATGTTCCACTTTTTCCTTGAACGAATCCTGCTGAATGCCTCAGGGAAACTAGCAGGAGGTTGCACCAGCCCTCTGAGCAGTTTCAAGCTCTGGCTGCTGATGTTGAAACTGGCAGGTTGAGATGGCCGCCTGAGGAACATTGAGTGCTCTGCACACTGGGATATGTGCATCTGAAGATTCAAGGATGTTTCACAATAAGCCAGCTGGGAAGTATTTGGGATCTACAAGGAAGTTGAGGGGGCTGAAGGAGATGGTGGGATGGATAAGATGCAGAGAATGAACGGATATGGGAAGGAAAAGAAGAGAGTGTTTCATTCTTTTGCTCTATAAATCAAAAATAAACCCTCTACTTTACTTTTTTTAAACCTTTACCTTGTGCATTTGAGAATATGCATGTGCAACTGTGCAGAGCTGATGATGACATGAACCAGCCAGTAAGAACTGTTGCTTTATTGTTTGGGAGAGAGTGACCCCTGTCGGAAATCTGTGTGATAAACAAACTGTTGATTTTTTTTAACTTTATTCAACTTGTTGCATTCTTTACATTCTGTGCATGCTTTCATCAAAGATCTGTCATCAGTTTTTGATCAAATGGAATATTTTCAAATTTTATGGAAATTTTAGATTAGTTCATACTTCGAATTAACTCATTTAAATCTGTGGAAATCAGGACCAAATTAACAAATAAATAAAACTTGCTATGGTCACAGAAAATGTGGGTTAATGGTTAATTGTTCATCTTGTTTGTTTAATTTTATTATTTGAGATCAGGAGGTTGATATCAATGAATTTGCAATAATTACAGATAATAAAGCCTTCCAAGTCACTTTGGTTTATTTTATCTTCCTCCAGCCATGCGTGATGGAGGGTATCATCACTCTTTTTCTGGGGTTTTGTCAGTCTTTAGTTCATTTTGGTTGCTGCCTGCTGGAGAACAGAAGTACTTTACAGACAGACTGGAAACAATTAAGAATCTGGAGGAAACAGGTTATCTGTCAGAGAGATAAAATGGCAAATCATTACATTTTGCTAGCAATAAGAGAGTTATTTGGAAACTAAACGCTAAAAACAGCTGCGTAGTATGAATTTTAGAGGACTCCGGCATTATAGGTGGCAGTGTTGCCTCCACTACCGTAGGTTGTAACCAGCGAAGAAGAAGCACAGCGACAAAGGGACGAAGAAGAAAGGGCTGGTTTAATTTGGCTACTGCTGTTGTTCCACCTGCTGGCTTGTGTTCGAGGTTTGTTTCATACATGGAATTTTTATCTCATGATACAAAAAGTCATGATATTCCGGTCATGTGTGGGAAAAACACATGAAGTCGTAAAGCGTGTTTGTTGCGACGTAGCAGAAACTGTTTAGAAACAATAATGAATCCGTGTGATGGACAAAAAGAGTGACTTCGTTAGCTTCTATGGTAAACGGTTCAAGAACCACAATGTTTGCGGCATTTCTTACAAGATAAAGAGCGAGTTGGATAAATATATAAATAATAAAAATAAATAAATCACATTTAAAACCGTCAGAAACGCATTTAAAAACAAGTTCGCAGTCATAACGGGGCATTTGTAAGAGGTGGATGTTCTAACTTCCATACCAGTTAAAAAAGGTGAATCCACTATTTAAAAAGTAAATGTTAAATCCATGTTGAATGTCTAAGACTTTTAAAGTGTAATTGGCAAAAATAAACAAATACTTTTAACTAACTAAGTAAACCGTTTATTAGGTGTTTGTTAACGAAGTAGGTTTGATCTGATAATGAAGGTGTTTGTAAAGAAGCAGTTAGTGAATTTGTGCCACATAATGTTTATTTTCATGTACTTCAGTGACCCAGTGATGGAACCTGTTCAAACATTGCGTGACGATGGGGATCATGATGGCGTTGACGTCACCTCGTGGGTGTCAGTGTGTCCCAGAGGCCTCTGGAGGGTCCAGCTAAAACACGAGAGGAATGCGTCCGTCGCAAGAGACATTACATGTACAATGTTCAGTGGGAATTATTATTTAAAGTACATTTTTAAAGACTGCAATTAAATTAAATATTGTTCTAATTGTTTACAATTTTCTTTTACCTGCTGTAGCGTATTTATCAAAAACCTCACCAAGTTTGGGCTCGTTGTGTCGAGTCCGTGTGCAGCTGAAGGTCCAAACGGGTGACGCAGGTAGTTCTGCACCTGAAGGAACAGACCAGATGGTAGCGGTCGCTGATGTGACAGAATTGGCTGTCACACCGTTTCTCAGGAGTCAAGACTCAGTGCTGCAGATCCCAGTGGGGGACTGGATAACGCTGAGGCTCGGGGAGGGTCAGTGTGACATCACAGAGACGTGTTTGGAGGGAATGAGAGCAGGAGAGAAATGTGAGGTACAAGCTGTTTGTCTTCAAGTCTGTGGAGAGCATATACCTTCTGACACACCCCTTTTTAACCATATTACACCTGTTAATACTGCCAGGTTTGTTACAGGTTTAACCCTTGTCTTCTTTTACTCAGGTTCAACTCAGTCCTGTTGGAAATGGGTCAGATTCTTCTCTTCATCACCCTTCAGATGAAAACCTTCATTTATGTGCCACTGTTGAACTCCAAGTGTTCACACCAGGAAAGGAATCCTGGGAAATGTCTGCTGGTGAAAAACTGGAGTGGGTGAAGTCACACAAGGAGAGGGGTGGAGTGAGATTCAGGAGTGGAGATGTATGGGGAGCTGCAGACAGCTACAGCCGAGCCCTCAAACTCCTGATTCCTCTCTGTGGCCTTGTAAGAGAAACAAAGGAACAAGAACACGACGTGGGAGAGGAAGCACAACAGCTTCCATCAGCTGATGAACTCAGGATCATCAAAGCCGAGCTTCACTCGAACATGTCTCTGTGCCAGCTGAAGCTAAACCAACCCGAGCAGGCGAGAGCCAGTGCTGATAAAGCCACTCAGCTGGAACCTGGTGCCTTTAAAGCCTGGTACCGGTTAGGCCAGGCGTGTCACATGCTAAACGAGCTGGATGAGGCCAAACAGGCCTTTAGGACACTACTGAAGCTACAACCAGACCTGCCTGCTGCTTTGAAGGCTCTTAAAGAAATAACAAGTAAAGAGAAAGCAAGAAATACGCAGCTGGGACAGAGACTCAGTAAAATGTTTACTTAAAGTTTGGATATAAATAGGAATAGTTCATTGTTTGTTTCAAGTGTAAGTGCATTTAAAACTTTGCCTTATTTTCAAAATAAAGCCTGAATGAAAGACCAACACTTAAATGTGTATGTGTGGCATGAAAAGGTCTATGAATTCAAAAGATGTAGTATACTCCTTTATCAGTAGGTGTATGCTCCTCTACAAGTAGGTGTGTCAGTGCTGCAAAATGCCGAAACCCGGGATCGAACCAGGGACCTTTAGATCTTCAGTCTAACGCTCTCCCAACTGAGCTATTTCGGCGTGATGATGTGTGTTCGTTTGTGTTTGATAGGTGATCTGAGAAACATTCAGCTATGAATTTGCATCTCCGGGACAACTTTCTTTCTATTTTATTTAGTTGTTTATTCTTATGTGACAAATAAAAATTAACCACATTTGCTGTTGCGTGGCACGTCTGGTTGCAAGTATATTTCTGCGGGAAACGTTATCATAGTTCATTTTTTGTTTTGTTTTTAGAGCTTGCCTTTCCTGTGACCGTCATGAAAAGTGAACTTCAATGCAGACAGTCCATAAATGAGTGTGAAACACTGAAGAATCCTTTTGTAAAAACTTGGCTCAATTAGCTGCATCGGTGTACCGATAAAATATAATCTGATCGAAAGTCTTTAACCGTGTTGATTTGTGAGACACCCATTTAAAATGGTTTAAAAGTTGAAATCAAGTTATTAACTTTGTTTGTGAAGATTAAATTTACAGTTGTTATTAAAGTTGCAACTCTTCTTTTCGTACCTGTATCATTTCGTTAGCGACACCTGCTGTTTAACATTAGAACTGTATCTTCTCAGGGTCATCAAACAAACTTCATCCTGATCATGTTCACTAATGTTTTTACATTTATCATTTAGAAAAAAGTTTTGCCACACTAAGCCTCATTGTTTTGGAGTCAGGGCGCTGAACGCGTAATTTGAAAAATGAGAACTGGGATTGGTTATTGAAAATATGAAAAATGTCAGATTTGTGAAACTAATTCTTGCAAATTGTTATGAGTTATGATATGAATAAATCAGGTGAGTAAATTTTATGAGAAAGAGGTTTATTAAAAAATCCTGCATGATTGAGAGCAGTCAGTCAAATGTTAAGCCATAAGAATTTCACAAATGTACAATATAACATGCATAATGTGGTTAAAAAAGAAAACTTTTATTTTGATATATTTATAACATCTGCTGCTCAGTTTCTTTTACTCTTCTGTGATCGTGTACTGTCTGCATATCTCTGAGCTGTTGATAATTGTCTCCATGCATCTACAATGAGCACCAGCGGTATGACAATCCACAACACATTCATGAACACGAAGTAGAACCAGAAGTAGATGAGATGTCCCAACTCGCTGTGAGCGTAGCCATCTCTGTGCTCTGTGAAGAAGTACAGAACAGCTCCATACAGCTGACCTGGAGTCAGATTATAATATATAAAATAATATATTAAATGGATACTAAAAAAACAAACAACATTTTTTTGCATTAGAATATGTTTTCTTAGAAACTGTTACCTAATGAAATTATGAGCTGCAGAAGAAATCTGTAAGGCTTGTTGGTTAAGAAGGAATAAACAGCCCAAAAGCTGAATGGCCCCCACAAGCAAGCAGTCACAGTCTCCATGCAAACAGTGAAGTTATCAGCTCTGGAGTAAACAAAAAAAAAGAGTAAAACAAAAACAAACAAATGCTATAGTGAGACATTTTGGCTGGCTCTATTTCATTAATATTTCTTTTTAATGCAAAATTTCTAAATTGATTCTATGTAAAGATGAACTCACATTACGTATCTACTGTCTCCTTTGGAGTACTCCTTCCCTGAGAGAGAAAAATATTAAATATAGTGACTCAAAAGGATTTTTACAGCTCAGTTTACAGTTTCTGTAAAGATACTCACACAGCTGTGACAAGAAACTCTGATCTCCTGGTAGAATATCATAATATAGTGAAAACCAGCCCTCGATTACGCTGTGGATGAAACCACAAACTGCAAACCAGCAGATAGCCAGACGCCTCCATGTTCCCAGGCTGCCAGTGAGCCCAGTGATCAGCCAGGTCGCAAGCAGAAACACCCCAGACATGGAGAAAAGAAAAGTCAAAATCTCTGACATGGATCGGTCATTTTCCACATAGGTAGGAATTAAAAGGTCTCGTGGCCAATAAGGATGTAGAACTCTGTTTACAGAAGAGGTGTCCATCATCTGCTAAAGGGCAGAAGAAATATGCATTATAGACTGACCGATAATAAATATATTAAATGCATACACCGTTTTAAATGGTTAAACTAAAAATGATTTAAGTTTATATTTAACTTACCTGATATTATCAGTCTTCCAGCCGTGAGTTTAGTTTGATTCTTTGTAAGAAGTCCAGTGATTTCTTGCAGGTGACAGATTCACTATCCTTTTAACAGTGAGCTCCTTTTACAGGGAGCTGAAGTCAAACGCGGAAATTTTCATTGTCGGAGGCGTTTACTTGTGATGACAAACACCAATCAAATATAGAGGTAACGTTACACACGATCTGACGGCTCATTTGATTGGCTCTTTATCTCGGAACATGAACTTTGTTCTTGACAACTACCAATGAAAACTCGCAGCTGACTTTAAAGAACCCGCCCACTTCTTTTCTTTTTTTATGAACCAACCAAACTCAGAGGGGTAAAGTCTCAAAGGCTGTGCCTAAACTCAAACTATGCAGACTATGGTACCAGCGGAATTATGTGGCGTGTAAAATATTTTCTTTTAAAAAGAGAATAGTAACAATTTCTAAATATATTCACGTTATCATAAAATTCAATTATTATTCTAGCAAAATTAGGATGTCAAATAATTCTCAAAGACACGCGTAATAGATGGACAATAAATGTAACAGTATAGAAAATGAATTTGAGACTAAAACCTTGAATGAAAAAGCATTAAAAAAATATCTTCAAAAAATATCCCCATGCCGTGTCAGGGAATAATCCCTGCCGTGACCCGGATTCGAACCGGGGTTGCTGCGGCCACAACGCAGAGTACTAACCACTATACGATCACGGCGAGCTACTTGGGGACGTGGTGAAATACGAAGAACCATTTGTCATGATCCTAATACTCACACTACCCCTGTAGGCACAGTGTTTTTGCTGTGAGACTGTTTCATTCGAGACTCAAACAACTTGTTCTGAGATTACAAGAGGTTATCAACACACAAGAGCCATAAAGGTGACAGAGCGCTGAGAAACTTTTCTTTTCGTTACTTTTTTTGTTTGACAAAGGTAACTTATCCCACTGCACAAACATTTCCCACACATCACAACTGATATAATTGTTGTCACTCTCGATGACAATGCAGTCCCATATGGTCTAGCGGTTAGGATTCCTGGTTTTCACCCAGGCGGCCCGGGTTCGACTCCCGGTATGGGAACTGACTTTTTGAGTTGAATGGAGTTTCCTTTTTTTTAAATATTTCTACATATTTGCCTGATATATCTTATTTTGAAAATACTTGCATCGTCTTTAAATATAATTTTATTTTAGAGATTAAACCAAGATGTTTAGATTATATTTCTTTATGTGTATTTTAAAAATGTACAACGTTAAAAATGAACATCTTTCTTACATTAAAAGGAATAGGATATCGTCATTGTAGACGCATATCGACATAATCCATAATGGGTTTACTGTGACGCTGGGTGCAGAGTTGTATCACATGACCCGTATTGTCACATAACAAACTACGGAAGCCGTACGCGTTTTCGACTTGTGTTTATTCCGCGCTAACAGTATTAAAACTGTAAATCTTAGTTCTGAAGATTGGACATGGGTGTATCGGAAGGAGAGAAGTCTTGTCTATCACTGGACCAAAAACTGCTCCGGTTTATGGACCAGCTTGAGTTACTGGAGAAGAAAAGAGCCAGTCTCAACTCTCTCATCGAGCAGGTCGAGAATTTTACAGGCTATGTTGGCTAATGTGTTAGCAACATTTTAACATACTTCAGACATTATCTTTCTTCTTTTACTTTAATTAATTCAATTTTTTTGTAGATATGTGTAAGATTTTAAGAGAGATTTACTTTTAATTCATCCTCTCAGCACGGAGAAAATTGTGAATCGAATTCAGTTCCTTCTTATGTGATGATATAATTATCATATGACTAAACATCTCTTAAATTACACATTCAGTTGCAGCAGAAACTGGAAATGATTCTAGTAATTGTTTGGGGTTTAAAATTGTTTCTGTATGTATCAGTGACAGATTATTATATTAATTGCAGTTAGCTGAACAAATCTTGATTTTGTTTTAATTTCAAGTTCTGTAACAGTTTATTTGACAGTCCTCTTAAACTATTCAGGGATGGTTTTCCATGACCCAGGCTCGATATTCCATGGGAAACAAACACGTTTCTGCTCTCCAGTATGCAAATGAAATGGAACCGCTAGTTCGTGTTCATGTCAGGTAAGAATTCCAGAATAAACACTCTCATCTGTTGTAGAGGAGATTCCCAACTGCAGACGCCATCTGTACAATCATGGCACTGTGACAAATCATTACAGTTTAACACCTTAATAATAAAATTCCCTCACCTGACTTCTTTTTAACCCAAACTCTGCTACAACACTGTTCAACTGACTGTGTGTTACAGAACGCTGGACAGTGACGAGGTGGAATTTTGCACAGAAAGAGCTGCACAAAAGGATCACAAAGAATCCATAAAAGATCTGACATCTGTCGAGGATATTGGACCTCAGGAAGAAGGTGATGCATAAAAAAAATGTGATGAGATCAAATTGAAATACAGCTTGTTAAAATGATTGCCCCCATTTATTCTTACAGGCATCAGGAGAAGAAAAACGAAAGGTAACAATGCCACAGAAAAGAAGACGGGTGAGGACGTGTGTGAAGAGAAGGTTCCTGATGGAAATCCATCCAGGGGAAGAGAACATGATGCTCATCAAGACCCTCTGAGGTGGTTTGGGATTTTGGTGCCACAGTCTCTTAAACAAGCACAGTCATCTTTTAAACAAGGTACAAATAAGTCATTATGTTTTGAATATATATCAAATATGTATTTTTGAACCAAAAATAGAAAGAAAAAACATGTTCTACACTGAATCTGATGGTAATCTCAGCAGTGTTTTAAGTGTTTTTTTTACACATTTTAATAGGATAATGTTTGTTACATGCATGTGTGTAATGTTACTCCTTTTTACCGTTACTCCCTGTGTTCTGTCTTGTAGTAATCGAGCTTTCTGCTGAGATCGCAGCTCTTCAGATTGAAGTTCTAAATAGCAGAAAAGAGCTGAAGAGCGGCTTGAAGAACCAATTATGTGCAGGAGAACAGTTCACAGACCATGATGGTCAACTGAGGGACTCCACTGGATCAGAAACGAGCGATGCCACAGCGCCATCTGCAGCAAAGAGTCCGTAGATTAAAGAGTTTTTACATTGTTAGCAGGGAAATTCTTTCTGGAATCAGATAGAAATCCCAGACACATTCGATTTTCTGTGTTTAACAGCTAAATCTGTATTTCAAGCGGATTTGTTTGTGGATTCTCTTGGGCTGAATAGTTGCTGTTTCAGAGTACAGAAAATGTGTAAATACTAAGATCATTTTTAATGTTCATTTGTTTCCTCCTGAATATTATAAAACTCCTTTGTGGTTGTTCGTCTGTTTTCTGTTGGTCCTGTGATGAACTGACATCCTGTCCAGGTGTGTCTTACCTCTACCAACCTGAATGAGATAAAGAGGAAAAAGGAAATTGATTAAAAAAAACTACGTGTGACAAAATAAATGCAAAAATTACAGTATTTAAAAAACAACTGGATATCTTTGTATTTCTTTTTCACTGTATCCTTTTATATAAAACAATCCTGTTTAGGTATTACATTTGTTTTTATTCACTTCATTTATTTGTTTTGTGTGAAAGAGACTTCCACAATCTCCAGAACCAAATTATGATCAAGTAAAACTATTTTTACAACTTCGAGACTTTATCATTATTGCACTTTTCAATAATATACTTGCTAGAGTTAAGATTAAAGTTAATACACTTTAGAAATATTCATCAGATTTCAAAGCATCTTGTCAACACTGACAGAAACGACCAGGGTGAGTTAATATTTGTTGCAGCAGGATTTTATTTTGATCTCTGAACTATGTGGAACTTTAAAAAATAATTTGATTGGCCTAATTACTTAAATCAATGCGTTTTGTGGGCGAACTCTAGTCATCATGGACCGTTCGCTCACATCCCGGGTATCAGAGCCTGAACATCACCGGGAGAAGTCGACGCAGGAAATGAGCCTCCCGTTTGATTGGACGCACTTCCTGCTCCGGTTCTGCCTCCGTGAAGCTTCTGCCTCCCGTCACTTGCGTCCGAACGGCAGATGGGAGCGCAGGAGGCGCGGATGAAGATGTGGCCTCTCGATCATGTTATAGATGTTTCCAGACACCTGCAGCAGCTCTTGTAGTCTGATTGCGGCTGATTTTCGAAGGGAATTCATTAAGATCTAATGTTGCTTTTGTTTTTGGAGTAACATTTGGATGTTGGGGATGTAAACACGCCGGCCTGCGCTCATGATCGGAGCCGGAGCTGAGGCGGATTCTTCTGACTCAGATTATATATGCAGCGATCGCGAGTTTCCGGGCATCATCTTCATCAGCAGCTTGCTGGAGCGGAGGATTAATCAGCTCCAATGGCGTCAGTTTCGAAGGTGTCTATTCTGGATTACTTTAATATTGTGTTTGAAGGTGAAAATGGTAAAATCGAGTCCAACTGCAAGGCTTGTGGCACCAGGATTCAGGCGAAACGCAGCGTTACGTCCAACTTCGTTACTCATCTGAAGGTAATGTTTCCAAACTCTGTTCAGTTAAATTCTCGGTTTAACAACATCATAAACTCACCTGTCTCTTCTCATTTCAGCGCAAACACCCGACTATGTATGATGACTTTGTGAAAAGGAAAGACATGAAGAGAGAGGGTTATTCCTCTGGCTGCCTGCACAGTTTCACTACCAATGGAGGAAACCCCCGCTTAACTCTCCCTGTATCAGCTGGAGCAGGAGGTGCAGGATCTGCAGGAGGTGTTGGAGGAGCCGGGACCCTCGAGGGAGGAGCAGGAGGAGTTTCTGGAGCTGGACACACCAAGTTTGACAGACATGATCCACGTCAGGTAGTCTGTCCCCCTTTTAAGTGTTTGTCATTTTAAAACCCTAGAGATGTTTATACACAACAAGGGCTGACAATCAGAAGCCAGAAGAAACATGATGGGGTTTTATTTTGTTCCTGAAGGTCCTGATCTCTGAGGCGATAGCTAAGATGATCGTGCATGACCTGCAGCCAGTGTCCATTGTGGAAAATCAAGGCTTCAGAGAGTTGCTTCAGCTGCTTGAGCCACGTTATACTCCAGAGCCACAGCACTACATCCAGGGCCAGCTCCTTCCAGCCTACGCCTACCAGGCCCAGCTGGCAACCCGTCAGGCCTTGGTGTCAGCGCAGGCCCTCAGTCTCAGCCTGGATCTCTGGAGCAGCTCATCTAAAACTAATTCAGGGTAAAAATAAATAAAGAGCTGCAGACCAGCAACTTTTTAAAAAGAGATTCCCTCACTCAGTCTACATCTCTGTTTCTTTACAGGTACCTTGGTGTCACCTGTCATTACCTTGGATCTGATTGGCAGATGCACTCAGCTCTGCTTGCGTGCCTCCCGCTGACCGGCGGCTGCTCCTGCAGCAGTGTGCTTGGGGACTTTGACGTAGTGTGTCAGTCTCATGGCGTGTCGGGGAGAGCGTTTTGTGTTGTTGCAGACCCATTCCCGACAACAGCAACACCGAGGCCGTGTTGTCTACCTGGTTTCCTGGTTCCACCGGTTCTCTCTAACGGTCGAGTTGAAGATGACACTGAGGAGGAGAACAGAAGCAGCAATGCAGAGCAAGGGATCAGGAATGGGCATGGTGGTGGTGGTGGGGAGGAAGGAGACTGGGAGGAGTCATGGGAGCAGGGTCTTGGTGTGTATCGGGTGGACTGCTTCTCCCGCTCTCTGGAACAGTGTGTTAGAGAGGGACTGCACTCCTGCTCACAGATCTCCTCCACACTGGCCAAAGCTGCATGTTTTTATAACTACATTACCTCAGTCGTACCACCTGAGAAACTCAGCCAGGTGTTTGATGGGTTGATGACAGGTGGAACCGGAAATATTCCTGATGCTGCAAGAGACTGGGCTGCTCAGCTCAAGGCAAGTTAAATTCTGAAAGTGATCAAATGGCTTTTTTCTAAAATCCACATTTTTAGAAGTCATTTGCTGTAATTCTGGACTATTTACAGTAAAAACCTCCTGCAAAATGCTCCTCAGAGCACCTCATGGAGAACAGGCTTAGGTTCAATGAACATCCAGTCCAATTCAGAGCAGTTGAGTCTGGTCCAGTTCAATCCCATCAGTTTCAGTTCAGTATAATTACAGGTTTTATAACATAGTAGTAACAAAAACAAACGTGTAGAATTGGATTTTCTATTCACTGTAGCTGTTCATGCTGAACACACAGGTCTGGGTTTTAAAGGGTTTTAAAGAGATGTGGGAGGACAAGACTGCAACACACAAAAACAAAACCACACAGAGACGAGGTTAAGAGACAAGAGATTGCGCCCAGGATGTCAGATTCCTTTTTCCTTAATCAGTCACAGTTTGGTTTCACTTCTTCCAAAAGTCGAGTCACATTTCTCGCACTCTCAGAGTCCTGACTGATTCTAGATGTGTTCCAGATGCCACGACTCTGTGACTATTTTAAAAAACAAAATGTTTCCTGAAAAGTTTTATACGTGTTCAAAATTCCAGTGAGACTGAGGCTCTGCAGCTCACCAGGAAACCGAGGAAACCCGCTAACGTTTCCAGACATCTTGTGAGTGTCGTTCACAGTCTGTTGCTAACAGTTACAGCCCAGTTAGATTTTGGTATAAATCTGATTCTAAACCCACAATGAATTAAAAACACTGAACTGGGTCTTGGTTCTCATCTGAGTTCTAAACCTGAAGTCAATAAACTGTAGTTAAAACTTCTAATTTACTCAGAGTTGTTTGCATGTGAGGTCAGTGACTCACAGGGTGAATGAATGAATGAATGAATGAATGGATGGATGGATGGATGGATGGATGGATGGATGAATGGATGAATGGATGAAAGAATGAAGTTTTCTAGAATCTCCAAATTCTGAATGAATCAAAGCCAGAACACTATTATTTAAATGTGACCAGAAATGATGTCATTGTTCACAGAATCGAGCTAAAGTTTGTATAAGTAAAGTCTAAACCATGTTCAAAGTGTTTGAATACACGTATAAATATGCAAACTGCTGATGAAATGTGTTTAAATACCTGTTTTCTGAAGCTTTTGTTTGTTTTGATGAAGGTGCTTCAGCGACTGTTAGAATCAGTGGAGTTCCTGGAGGAGATGAGCGGTCCAGGCGAGCTGGCGCTGGGCGGCACAGACAGAGTCCTGCTGAGGGAGCTCATTGACACTCTGGAGCCTTTCACCGAGGCCTGGGACATGGTGAATGGAGACAGACAGGCAGATAGACATGTGTCTATCAGCCTGGCTCTTCCTTGTGTTCTCGGCCTCCGAAAGCATCTCTCTGAGACCTCAGCTCCCACCTGCCCCGCCCTCCTGCTAGGCCTGAGCCAGTCTCTGGAGCGCCTACTGGCCCCTATCCTGGAGAACCCGCTGTACGTCACCGCAACCACCCTGGACCCCCAGTTCAAGCTCACGTGGAGCAGTAACCCTGACTGGCACAGACAAGTTCTAATAGAGGAGTTATCCAAACATTCCTCAGCCTCCCACTCAGCAGATCTGAGCAAAGATTTTCACCTTCAGTCCCAGACTCTTCCTGTTCCGCCACCATCACCGGTCTCCTCCCTTTCTCGGCCCTGCAAGTTGTTCTCTTTCATCAAGCAGAGACCTGCGACGCAGGCTAAAAGCCTGGAACAGGAATTAGCCGTCTACCTTCGGGAGGAGCCCACAGATGAGGACGTTTTGCATTACTGGCGTCGTAAAGCTATCGACTTTCCTCTGCTATCCCAAGTAGCTAAAAGAGCATTCACCATACCTGCATGTGGGACAGTGGTGGAGAATATTTTCACTACAGCCGGGTGCCTCCTGTTACCAGAGCGAGGTCGCGTCCTACCAAAGAACCTGGAGACACTCATCTACCTCAAAGCCAACTATAAATTATTATGGACTTAGAACTGTGAGTCAAGCATTTTGTTTTAGCAGAATTTCGGTTGCACTTAAAAGAATCTAACCTGACAACTTCAACTAGTGCTCGTACAGCAGATCTCAAAGGAACTCTACTGGTTTCTATTCCTGAGATGGGTCTAGGTCTGGATTACCTGCACAGAGTCCATCACACCCACATGTTGTTGAAGCAAATCAATACTAAAGCATTCACTCTGACATTATTTTGCCCGTTCAGGGTCTCTGGACAGCCACAAAGCTCTTACTATCTGTTTTCCCAACAAAGAAGCCCGTTTCTGTCTGCAGCAGCCACTCGTAAACATATGACCAATTACAGTGTAATGCATACAGTTATTTCCAGTCATGTACAGTAACTCTACAGGCTGCCGTTACTTCATACACTACTTTTTTTTTAAAAGAGTGGCATCAATGGCTTGATGATATAATCATGCGTCATGCACTTTTTGTTTCTCTCGGTATATGTGTGCCTCATCACTGGGACTTCTAAATAAATGAGTTGCACTTTTTACCACAGAGGTGTGTGCGGTTGGTAAATGTGAACACCAACATTTAAAGTCATTAAAGCAGTTTTTCTGCATTTTTTTTTTTCTTTTCCCAACCTTCCAAGTTTGAGGGAATGAGATGTGTTCGGTTCTGTTCATATGAGATTTTAATATGAATGCAGCAGCGTGCCTTTATTCTGGGCCTCTGTTCAGAAGGGATGGGCCAGTAGGGAGGCAGGGTAATTGTGATAATTACATTAAAATAAAATTTGAGTCAGCAGGCAGCTGTCACAGCCCACAGAGCTGCTTTTTCCTCCCTCCCTCCCTCATCATCATCATCATCAGCTATGAACTCGTTCTGTGAAAACAAGGCGGAAAACCAGAGGTTTGAAAATATCCAAGAACATTTTTGTCCCAGTGTAACAGTTTCTGCTTAAAATCCATTTTCACAGTAAATATATGAATTTATGGGAGACGCAATAAAACCTCTTACAGATAATAATTATTGAAGATCGCTGAGATCCTAATGATTATCACTGCAGGACGTCTGTGTGGTTTTGTGTGAATGCGTTCATCTTTGGGACATGTGTTTTCAGCTATCTTCCCGGGTGTGTTGTTGTTTATGAGCATTTCCCACCCTCCCATGCTCCCCCCCCACCAAACCCCCACCCCCTCTTGGCTGTGACAGCTCATCTGTTCAAATTAGGCGACCGGTCTGGGACGCAGCACCATAGGTAATTGCCTTTGAAATGAATTACTTGGCAGAGAGTGAGACTGAGGGAAGGCAGGAAATTGTAATTGAACTGCCCCCCCCATCCTCCCCATCATCCCTCCTGTCCTTTCCCTTCTGCCTCGAGTTATTATATCTGCAGTGCAGAGAGACGTTTTCCATCTGCACACAAATACACACGCCCTCGCCAAACCGATTTCTCCCCACCCCCCCACAATGGCCTCAGCAGCGGCAACGTATTGATGCGGGGTGATTTCAGAGATTGATTGTTCACAGGCGCATGCACACCGGGACACACTGCACTCTTTATTTATAGCACAGGGACTAAACATTGTATTTGTTTTGGAGTGCTTTGCTCCAAATATTCCAGGACCTTCCTAATGCACTGCAGGACTTCAGAGCTGGCACAAAGAAAGACCACTTTTCTTAGGATCAAAATAGCCTCAGTCCCAAACCCCCCCCCCGCATGCAGCCAAGCACCTTTATTAATAACTGCCTGTTGCTGGCCTGCTGACAGACTGAAAGCCTGACGGATTAAAGAAATCCATGTTTCTCTTTTTTGTTTTGGTAACTGTTTCAAAAATAGCAGGAATAATTCAACTTGTTTTTTTCCTATACTCTATGCATGTGCACATTTGTGCTCTGTCACACACTATCCTATAACCTCTCAGTAGCCAAGGCAGTGAGGGAGGAGGGGGTGAGTTAACTGAGCTGCTTGGCCCTTGCACCCAGACAGACATGCACATGCTTGACTCCTAACTCAGCACACAATGGGATCTATTCCTGTAAACGCACTCAGGCTATCACCCCACTTATGCCGACTTTCCCATCTCCGTCTATTTCTGTCGCCCCCCTTCTCCTTTTCCCAACAAGCTCACCTACTTTCTACAACATCATGGCGGACAGAAGCAACCGGCTCGGCGTTAAGAGGAAAGAAAATACAGCGGAGAGCAAAGCGAATGACGAGAGGGACAAAGAAAAGGAGAAGGGGAAAGAGAAAATCAAGCCAGACAAGCTTGTAAAGAAGCAAGAGAAAACACCCGAGGCATCAAAAACAGAAGAGAAGAAGAGGAACGGTGAAAGTGAAGGGGCCACAGGGGCAGAGGCCAAAAACAGTGAGGATAATGGAGAGTTTCAGCCTATTGAGCTGCCTCCTTTTGAGATTGTCACAGGGTGAGTCAGCTTTGATACACACACACACACACACAACAAATAAAATAAAGATCAACCAAACAGTCAGAGGCTGTTTAGAGCTTTAAAAGAAATCCTGTTTTGGTCACTAATAATTTTTTTAAATGCATGTTGGATATTTTTGTTATGTGGAGGGACCCAAATGAGTCACAGCTGCTGATTTTTTTTCCTTTAGCTCACTGATAAGAATAGATATGAGTTGGACAGACATCAGGACCAGCTGTGTCACTCAGCATCTGTTCTCCAGTCTCAGATCTGTGAAACTGTTAGATATCAAAATTGTGAAAGATCTTATCACGCCTCTCTTTGTGCGCAACACGACAAATGATTTCTGCAAAGCAACTGAAAAACACTCAGTTCCTGTGATGATTGAGAAGCTTATTATGTTCACAGAAACTCAGTGATACTCGTAAAACCCCGTTTTATTATGCAAAATCATGAAAAGTCACAAATTAGCTACAGGTAGACAGATATAAACCCCTTAGATCATGTGTTTTGTGAGTCATTTGAACGTTAAACACTGCATTTGTGTGAAACTTCTCGCTGTGACTCTCCATCAGGGAGCGGATGAGCCCGTTCTACTTCAAGTTTCAGTTCAGGAATGTGGAGTATTCATCGGGGAGGAACAAAACGCTCCTGTGTTTCAGAGTGGACACGGCAGGAGGTGACGCGGAGCCTCTGAAAGGTTACATGGAGGATGAACATGCCACAGCCCACGTTGAAGAAGCCTTCTTCCAACAGGTGATCACAGCTCTCATTCATCTCTACCTGGTGTTAAAACAAAATTAAAACAGCTGCATGCCAAAACAGCTAATTTTTACAACAATACTCCTGGTTCTGTACGGTTCTGTGATGGTTCCATCCATTTTTCTCACTGTTTATGAGCCATCAGCTGCAGTGGAATTCCATTTTGCCAGTTCCCTGTTCTGATCCGGTCAGCTGAAGTCTGTTCCAGCCAGTCCACGATGGAATACATGATAAAATTCTAGATGTCAACATCATTTTAGATCCAGTTTTTCTTGCACCAAGTGATGAAGGAGAAAAGAGGAAAACTTTTGTTTTCATAGAACTCAAGATCATAAACCTCGACTGGCGGCTGGTTTGAGATATCAGGCACAAAGGAAGGGGAGAAAATGAGGATTGGTGTTAATGAGAGAAAGACTTAACAGTTTAGATCAGATGGAGGACTCTGAGACATCAGAACAACTCTAACATTCACCTGCTGGTTTTAAAAGTTAGAGAGCGTATCTACCCAATATACCAGCTGGGTTTACACCAGAGGAACCTGAGAGCTAAATGCCCTGACCTCCATTCTAATTTTGGAAACCCTGCAGCACCAGCCCATAAAATGATCCCCCGACCCCCCCAAACCTAACGCTTACCAGACAGAACAGTTCCTTTCACGACAGTTTTTAAGGATTTCTTAAAGATTTCACTGTTAGTCTAATTATCCACCCAATAAGCAGTTCTCTGCAGGCTCCATTAGTTCATCAACACTCAACTTGACCTTCAGCGTTACAGTTCACCTTTTATCTTCATGAGCTCAAAATCCACCGCCTTCTCATTTTCAGGTGCTTCCTAACTCATCCAAGGAATACGAGGTCACATGGTTCGTATCATCCAGTCCCTGTGCCGCTTGTGCAGCCAAGCTGGCCATCATCCTCCAGCAGCGCAAAAAGCTTCGCCTCAGCATCTTCTGCTCTCGTCTGTTTGAGTGGGAGGAGCCGGAGATAAGGGAAGGGCTCAAGGCTCTGGCGAGGGCCGGCTGCAAACTGCGAATGATGAAACCAGCTGACTTCCAGCTGGTTTGGGAAATGTACGTGGAAAAGGAGGATGAGTCCTTCACACCATGGGAGGACTGCAAGGACAACTATGAGTATTATTTGGAGAAACTGGGTGATATCCTCAACTAGATGTGAGTTACCAAATGTACATGTTCTGTTCTTAGTGTTAGTTTAGTTAATAACCTGTTCTCCATGTGGGTTCTCTGTCTCATTACTGTTACAGGTTTCCTCTGACTGAACCACAAACAGACCTGCTGTTGAATTCTTTTCCTTTTGTTTCTTTTTAAGTCTGCAGTGAGATCTGAAGGTGAAGACTGATGTTAGATTGGATACGGCACTTGTGGCAACATTTTATACGTTTTATTTAATAAGTTCACACATCAAAGCACAAAACCGGTAGATAAATATATAAAATAATATCCATCTGGATGTTTTTGAAGAGCAAAGCATTTACATTTACCCATGAACAATTTACAACTTGATCAAATAAAAAAAAAAAAAGCTTTGGAAAGATCATTTCTACTGCCATCTGGTGTCGGTTTTTATAGAACTGAAATACTTCCTGATATTGTTAAATAAGTACTGTTTTATCTATAACTCTGCCATGATTGATGTGAAAAGACGTTTACACTACTTTATCAGATGATATAATAGAGCATTCAGATATCTTTCCTAAATGGCTCATGTTAAGTGCATGAAAAACAGTCTAAGTTGTCATTGTTTCAGCGCCTGAGTGTGAATTGGTAACTATTTCATAGCTGGTATGATTTTACAGCCTCTGAGTTTAAAAAGTGGGGTTAAGATTTGGTAGACTGAGCAATTGATCAGCACCCTTCAAACTCTATGAATCTACTCGAGGTTTAAAGTGAGTGAAACGATGCGGAGACATCCTCAGTGCTGAAAGGAAACCATCCCACCGCCGTTTTCTGCTGGTTCATGGCCGTCAGTGGTCACAGCTGAAAACAGAAAGATGCATCAGAAAACTGATTCTAAAAAGAAACTGCTGCAGCACCATCACGTTGTACTGGTAAATTCAGCGTATTACCTTGCTCCTCCTGTGACGGTGTTGTTAACGGCGTTGTTTCACTGAGGATCAGACCATTTTCCTCCCCGTCTGCCCAATAGATCAGATAAAAAAACACACGTCATTAATGCTATTGAAAACTTGTCATGAATCAAATCTCCTGCTGCTTAATACTTTCTCTTTTTCTCAGTTTCCTGTAATCGTTAACCTGAAGAAATCTTTTATAATGTTAATTTTTTATTGAATAATCACTAAATTACAAAAAAAGATAATGAATAATATAAGAGGGTTTTTCTGTACCTTTTGGTGGTGCGTTCAGATCTGCCTCTGTGAAGTATTCAGTCAGTGGACAAGGTGCATCTGCAACAGGAAGAAGGAGTAAACAGATTACAGCAAGCTACACAAAATCTAACAAACATTTAGATGCATCAGCAGGTATCGTATTATGAAATAAGGTCAAAAGAGCTTATTATTAATTCACTGGATGGTTTTTGTTTGCAGCACAGTCAAAAAAAAAAGCTGCTAAAGACAAAAGTAGAGTAACGTACCGGTGCGGTCCTTTAACTGGGCCATAGTTGGGAACAAGTTAATCTCGTCTGGTTTCTCGTCAGCAGCAGCTTTGTGACAAGAAGAGAAAATTAACTCACCGTGGGTACTCGCTGTCACCTTTTACTCAGAACAGGCATCACATCTAAACCTGAACTAACCCACCAGCTACTTCCTACTCTGTTGGCTTTAGCATGTAGTGCAAAGAGATAAATGCTGCCTGCAAATCAAAACGTTAAAAGGTGGACAGCTAAACAATCACCCATGAATAGGTTAAACAGTCAAACGTAACAGATTAAATAAAGCCACACCTGGTTTTCGGAAGAATTTGAGGGCGATGCATCCAAGTAAGATGAGGATGATGCCAAAGAAAAGACAACCAGAGATGGAAAGAAGGATTCGCCTTTTAACAACTACAAAAAAAAAAAATACAGAATTTGATGAAAGAAAGACACAATATTTATGAGGTAGAAAAAAACGTCAAATTGCTCATTATGCTCACGAAGATTCTTGGTCCTAAAATTGACGCTCATTCTTGAATATAAGGGTCTCTCGTTGCGAATCCCCCGGCAGGTGTACAAACTCTGAGCTGGGTCGTTTTGAGGTGTGACCCAATATATCTCTGAGAGTGGCTGATTGAGTAATTCTTCTTCTCCTTTGAACCTGTTTTTAGTTTTATTTGGAAGGTTGTTTTAATCACAGAATTTCCACAAAGTATTCATCTGTATGAGGTATTTCGTATTAGCAGTGTTACCATGTGTAGTTCCAATTGTATTCGCTGTTCTCTACTTCACACTTAAGCGACAAGCTGTCAGTGGAGAAGACCTCTGACCAGCCGGTTAACAGGACTATATTTGCCTGTGGGCGCTCTGCAACAAACACAATATCAACTGTGATAACAAATTCAACAACAGATGAATTCAAGGAGTAGAAGAAGAAGAAAAAACACACCTTCCACTGTGAGGTCTACAGTTTTGCTCTTGGTTGATTCAAAGTCTCCTCTTTTAACTTGGCATTTATATTTTCCGCTGTCTTTTATTGCAACAGAACTCATGTTGTGAAGATTTTCACTTGTTGATGTCAGAAACTGGTCGTCTTTGTACCACCGGTAAGTCCATCCAGAGGAGACATTGATGTGACACGTGAAGGAGATTAAATCGTCTGTGTGCATCAAATTGCTCTCTGGATTCTGCGTCAGCGTGACTTTGGGTTTAGCGTCTGAGAGATGAACACAATTCACAAAAAGGAGAAGTGCATTAGCCGTCCCAACTGATTAGTCAAAGGAGAAGGCGACTGATGTTCAGAACTAAATTTAGTCACTGACTTCTTCAAAATGTCTTTGCCATAAATACAAAAACAGAAATTTAAGGTGTCAGTGTTAATGAAACTGCTGCAACAGCGCTGATGTGAATTCAAAAATTTAAATGCAACATGCTGAAAATCTTGTCATGTGACAGCAGATTACAGGAGTTTAATGCAGGTTTCTGAGAGATGTTAGTATCTTGTATCTGTAAAGGCTGATTGTGACGGCTGTAGCTGTAAACTAAACCCGTAAGATGCCAAAACAGTATCATGTCTAAAAAAAAACATTAAAATTAAAATCCAAAACAACTGAACTGAAAAGAAAGAAAGTCTCTCAGTGATATAAAAGAGAAAATATCTCACCATAAACATCAAGCTGGACTTTGGAGCCCAGGTCGCTGCTGACAGATCTGCCCTGCAGATTTCCCGAGCACCTGTAGTCTCCACGGTGCGAGATCAAAGCCGACTTTATGGACAACTTTGCTCCGTTATTTTCAATAAGGATGTTTCCATCAGCTGTGATCTTATTTGAATCTTTGTACCATGTGAACATCCAATCTGGGATTCCCTGCATATCACAACTCAGGCTCACTTTCTCATCAGGAAACACATCCAACCAACTGGTTATCTGTTTCACTGATGGAACAGGAATCTCTAAAGAGAGAGAAACACATTTAAACATGTTAATTCCAAACTTTGGAGGTTTGTTTGATTTATTTTGTAAAATGAGGTTGAAGTTATTGTTTTTTTACAGAATTATATCTAGATCTAGATAAAAACCTGTGGCCACAGTTTCATATTTTTCGCTGCGCAGAAACTTCTGAGGGTTAAAATAATCTTCTCATCTGTTTGTGAGTTACCCAGATTCTTCAATAATCATATCGTTTAAAAAAGAAAAAATCCAATCAACTTTAAATAGAATTTAACAACACTTTTTGTTTTAAACTCAAGAACATTTTCACCATATCCATTTTTAATGATTTCCTTTTTGTCATTTGCAGCCCTCGTACAAAACACCTCATCTTTCCTCAAGAACTCCACCCATGTATTCAAGCGTCCCTCTGAGTTTAATGCTACACCACAACATCCTGTTTCAACAGAAAATGTGCAAAAAAATAAAATAAACGGAAGTTCCCTAGTTCACTGACTCTGAAACAGCTTTGAGAGCCTGTTACTACGTGATAAAAGGATGAAAAGGACGAACTCATTAACACCAGCAAACATCTTAATGTATAAATAACAATAACGTCATTTCTTTTCACCAACCTTTAACGTTCAGTTGTTTTCTGACACTGGGTCCTGTTATTGTTGTTTGACCTCTGCTGGCATTGCAAAAATATTCCCCTGCATCAGCGAGACTGAGGTTGATGCTGATTGCTTTGTCGACGTAAGGAAGCGTATTTTCTCCTTTGTACCACTGATACGTCCAGCCAGAGGAAACGTCAATGCTGCAATCTAAGCTGACTACTTCTCCAACATATATCGGGTCAAAATAAGGACCCACTCTCAGGTTTAAAGTAGGTATTGGTCCTGAAAAACAAGAAGCAGTTTAGAACATGTTATTGTTTCTCTGCTAGATAAAGTTTAATAAATAAACTCTGGTTTTATTTTTGGCTTCAGCGTAATATAATATGAAACAGCTTTTTACAGTTCTGCTTTTGTGATGCTGGGGATGTTTTAGTGTATGCAAATTAAAATGGCTGTAATCAAAAGGTTAAGTAAATCTTGTTTAATGTGAAGTTATTATTATATTTAAAATTTAGAATTACCTCCATCAGGAGATATTATTTTTACTAAGGTCTGTTTGTTTGTTAGTAATATAATAAAAAATGAATGGATTTTGATGGACTTTTCAAGAAAGGTCAGAAATGAAGAAGTACTTAGATTTTGGGGTGATCTAAAATCCACAATAAACGGTCTAGGTGCTTATTAAAAAAATACAAGTTCATTTTTGGTGTAAATCATAATTTGTAGGGAACGGAGGGATTTAGAGGATGTCTGAGCTCTCAGAGAGCTTTTTGAGTTTAGGCTGGTTTAATTGTTGACTGGATGAAGCTGAAGAGATGGAGGAGAAGAAGATGCAGAACAAACTGCTAAACATAAAGGTTAAACCAGAACATCGTCTCTACCACATACACAGGATGGATGTCTGTCTGTCTGTCTGTCTATATCTTTAAATATATCTTCTGAGAAAAACCCAGAAGCTTTTAAACTCTCTTAGTATCAGAGTGACACTTTGGTTTGAATGCAGACAGCAACAGAGAAATGTTGACAGGGTTGCAACTAAATACTTCTCACTGGTGGTTTGGTATATTCACCCATATAGAGCTAAAGTATAATGCTGAGAAACGTTAGGAGCTTATTTTTCACAGCTTTAAATAAGGAACTGTCAGGTGGGTTTTTCTATTGTAAACCCAAGTTTGGTAAGCAGCTAAGTATTGGAGTTATTCTGTGAAATAGGTCTTTGTGTCAGTATTTTCTTAAGAGAATCTAAACAAATCATTAAAAATGTTTTTTTTTCTTTCATGGTTTATAGTACTCACAACTTTGGACTCTAACATGTCTTTAAAGCTTCCAGCTGACAACATAGATGTTTTTGTTTCTGCCATTTTTGTTTTCTTTCCTCCTTTTCAATTTCTCCCACTCTCTCCTCTACCCTGCTGGTTGTTTGTTTCCTTTCTATTACCTCTCCCTGCAGGTCACCAGGAGGCAGGCTCATGTACCTCATCACCACCGTCGGGTGGGGCCATGTCTCATCCTCCAGCAGTCACACCTACAGCCACTTGCAATCAAGTGAATGTTGAGCTTCCTAAGCCATCACTCAATGCCAGACTGTTGAACCACATGGGTGACTCAGGCCTTAAAGATTCATTAACTATCTTGTTGTCATGGTAGTTAATGTTTCCTTGCTTATTCCCCCTGAGCTCTTTCCACAGTTTTGAATCTCTACTGCCAAGATCATCACAGCCAAGCTTTCGACAGCCAAGTTGTCAACCAGGACTTGTTCACCTTCCCCTCCTCTTCGACTGCTGGAATGCTGCCTTGCTAATCACGCCACCGCTCAGGAACATACAGCTTGAGAAAAGCCCTGCCCACTCTCCGTCGGTTCACCTGCCTACCTCCGGGACTTGCTCATGCTGTCTTCTCCATTCACGCGCCTTGATTCGGCTGGCTCAGGCTCAGCATCCCTCTTCACTCCGCGGGTTCTGGGTTCGCTTCAATTAAGATCTCACCTCCATTGCTCAGTACCATCTTCAGCCTCATTAGCTCCTGCATTAATTCCAGAACCAGCCTGACAGTCGTTACAGTCCTCGTTTCATTCCCTGCACTTTTTGTAAATTAAACTTTTTATTCTGAATCGAAATTTGGTGTCTAGCATTTGGGTCCAGCCTTAGTTAATCATTACATTTTGCTACTAAATTTTATTTTAGAGTCAAGAAAAGGGAAGCAAAAGCAGTGTGAAAATACCCACAGTGCATGGAAACCTCCTGTATTTGTTTTTACACAGATCTTGAACGTTGGTAATCACTTATAGTTGTAAACGGGAGAGAAATTGAGTATTTTTTTGAGATTTGGGTCAGATTCCATTTAACACTGAAACCAGTTTCAGTTTTATTTTAAAATCATGTAATACAGTTTCAAGATACTGTATTTTGTAAGATGTGAAGTTATTTAAATGTGTATTAAAACAAAATAAAAAAACTCACCATGAACTGTTACATTGACTGCGTTGCTGAATCCAGAGTACACCTGTCTGGGTTTAAGGAGAGCTTTGCAGCTGTATTGTCCTTGATCTGCTTTAGTAACTGAATTAATGTTGAGTGAGGGTCCCTCTTTACCCAGATCAGTTTGGTCTTTGTACCATACGGCTGTCCAGTCAGCGCTGCTCACAGTGCAGCTGATCTCTACTGGTTCAGATATGAACACGTCTGACCAGGTTGATACTTGAGTCAGAGTCGGTGTTGGTGGGTCTGAAAACATATTTACAAAAAAAAACTTTAAATGAAAACTTGTTAAAATTAAATGGTTTTATTAAATGCTCATTTGAATTCACACAGTTCTGCTGCACAAAGAAAATCACCTTATGTTAATAAACATGAATGAAAATGTGTAACACAACTAGTGATGCAGCATATTTCTGTGCTTACCAGAGACCTGCAGGGCGTGGCTGTTACTTGCATCAGTGTAAAACGGGCTTCTGCCCTTCTTGGCTTTGCAGTAATACTTTCCACTGTTAGACTGTACTATAGAAGTTATATTATAAGTTTTACTGGTTGACCTTTGAACTTCTGTTTCATTATGGTACCACACGTATTCCCAGTCATAGTTTCCTCTGACTGCACATGTGAAGGTGATACTTTCTTTAGGATACATGATGTCAAATGTTGGACTTCGGGACACATCAGGTATCGGCTTGTCTGTTGTTCAAAATAAAAAAAAAAAAGATAATTCAGTGAAATATTTTGGAAAGTGGATATAAAGAGATTTGGAAATGAAACAGTTTTAATTAGAGGTTAAAAATGAGCATCATAGTAAACTTTTATTTTGTTTCAGTTATTATAAGCGGTTTTCCTGTTCAGGGTCACAAGGAGCTAGGTGTCTATCTCCAGAGATCATTGGGCGAGAGGCGGGGTCACACCTGGACAGTTCACCAGTCCATCAAAGGGCCACTTATTCAGACAGTCAAAAAATGTATATTTAGGGACAATTTAGTTTCCAATTAACCTCAAACATGTTTTTGTTCTCTGAGAGGAAATTGAAGCCCCAGAGAAAAACATGCACTAGGAGAACGTGCAAACACCATGCAGAAAGGTCCCATTCTAGATTCTAACCCAGGACCTTCTCACTGTGAGGCAGCAGTGATATAAACTGCACCACCGTGCAACTTTTTATTTCTTTTAAAAGTAGTTATTTAAACATGTTCAAAATTGAAGTTAACGAATGTAAATGGAACAATTTGAGCTATTTACACTTTTATTTACTGACTTTACACATAACAGAGTTATTTATTTAGTTTGTTAGTGACACAAAGATAAACACTTACAGGTACTTTTAGTATTATTAGAAAAATGTATAACAAGTTACATTTCATGCTAAAAAAACTCACCATGAACTGTTACATTGACTGCGTTGCTGAATCCAGAGTACACCTGTCTGGGTTTAAGGAGAGCTTTGCAGCTGTATTGTCCTTGATCTGCTTTAGTAACTGAATTAATGTTGAGTGAGGGTCCCTCTTTACCCAGATCAGTTTGGTCTTTGTACCATACGGCTGTCCAGTCAGCGCTGCTCACAGTGCAGCTGATCTCTACTGGTTCAGATATGAACACGTCTGACCAGGTTGATACTTGAGTCAGAGTCGGTGTTGGTGGGTCTGAAAACATATTTACAAAAAAAAACTTTAAATGAAAACTTGTTAAAATTAAATGGTTTTATTAAATGCTCATTTGAATTCACACAGTTCTGCTGCACAAAGAAAATCACCTTATGTTAATAAACATGAATGAAAATGTGTAACACAACTAGTGATGCAGCATATTTCTGTGCTTACCAGAGATCTGCAGGGCGTGGCTGTTACTTGCATCAGTGTAAAACGGGCTTCTGCCCTTCTTGGCTTTGCAGTAATACTTTCCACTGTTAGACTGTACTATAGAAGTTATATTATAAGTATTACTGGTTGACCTTTGAACTTCTGTTTCATTATGGTACCACACGTATTCCCAGTCGTAGTTTCTTCTGACTGCACATGTGAAGGTGATATTTTCTTTAGGATACATGATGTCAAATGTTGGACTTCGGGACACATCAGGTATTGGCTTGTCTGGAAAGTGGTTATAAAGAGATGGGAAATACAATTATTTTATTAAAGGGTCAAAAATAAGCATCATAGTAAAATCTTATTTCTTGTTAGTCATTAACTGTGACCAGTTTCCTGTTCAGGGTCACGAGGAGCTAGGTGAGAGGCGGGGTTATACCTGGACAGGTCACCAGTCCATCACAGGACCACTTATTTAGACAGACAACCATTTACACCTAGGGACAATTTAGAGTTTCCAATTAACTTCAAGTATGTTTATGTTCTGTGAGAGGAAGTTGGAGTCCCAGAGAAAACCCACACATGCACCAGGAGAACATGCAAACTCCATGCAGAAAGGTTTTAGCCCGGATTCTAACCCAGGATCTTCTCACTGTGAGGCAGCAGTGCTACCAACTGCACCACCGTGCAACCTTTATTTCTTTTAAATGTAGTTATTTAAACATGTTCAAAATTGAAGTTAACAAATGTAAATGGGAACAATTTGAGCTATTTACACTTTTACTCACCAACTTCACATATAACAGAGTTATTTATTTAGTTTGTTAGTGACACAAAGATAAACACTTACAGGTACTTTTAGTCTCGTTATATAAATTTAAAAAATGCTACATGTAATGCTAAATAGTCAGGATGCAACAATACCACTTTTTTCAAACCAGTACGATACCGATATTTTGATCTGAGTACTTGCCGATACCAAGTACCAGTGCTGATACTTCAACCACACAAAACATGCAATGAATTGGAGGACAGGTTTTATTTTCTTCTCTGTTTGTGAAAAAAAATGGTGAACTCGATAAAAAAATTAAATATTAAGAAAAATGACCATTAAACCAAAATTTCAAGCAAAAAAAATAAACATTTTCTGTGAAATAATTGCAGTTTTCACATTTTAAGTATCGTTTCATGCTATTGGTTAACTAACTGATACTGATACGATACATTAGAATTGTATCGGCCCCGATACCAGATACTAGTATTGGTGCATCCCTGCTAAATAGAGAATAAAAACTCACCATGAACTGTTACATTGACTGCGTTGCTGAATCCAGAGTACACCTGTCTGGGTTTAAGGAGAGCTTTGCAGCTGTATTGTCCTTGATCTGCTTTAGTAACTGAATTAATGTTGAGTGAGGGTCCCTCTTTACCCAGATCAGTTTGGTCTTTGCACCATACAGCTGTCCAGTCAGCGCTGCTCACAGTACAGCTGATCTCTACTGGTTCAGATATGAACACGTCTGACCAGGTTGATACTTGAGTCAGAGTCGGTGTTGGTGGGTCTGAAAACATATTTACACAAAAAAACTTTAAATGAAAACTTGTTAAAATTAAATGGTTTTATTAAATGCTCATTTGAATTCACACAGTTCTGCTGCACAAAGAAAATCACCTTATGTTAATAAACATGAATGAAAATGTCTTGTAGTGAAACACAACTAGTGATGCAGCATATTTCTGTGCTTACCAGAGATCTGCAGGGCGTGGCTGTTACTTGCATCAGTGTAAAATGGGCTTCTGCTCTTCTTGGCTTTGCAGTAATACTTTCCACTGTTAGACTGTACTATAGAAGTTATATTATAAGTTTTACTGGTTGACCTTTGAACTTCTGTTTCATTATGGTACCACACGTATTCCCAGTCGTAGTTTCCTCTGACTGCACATGTGAAGGTGATACTTTCTTTAGGATACATGATGTCAAATGTTGGACTTCGGGACACATCAGGTATTGGCTTGTCTGTTGTTCAAAATAAAAAATAAAATTGATCATTTAGTGAAATATTTTGGAAAGGGATGCTCTCTCTCTTGAAATCGATACGATACAGATACTTTGATCTGAGTACTTGCCGATACCGAGTACCAATGCGGATACTTCTTCCACACAAAAAATGCAATGAATTGGAAGACAGATTTTATTTTCTTCTCTGCTTGTTACAACAAAAAATGGTGAACTTGATAAAAAATAAAGTATTTTTAAAAATCACCACAAAAATAAAAGTGTATAATAAACATTTTTGTGCAATTATTGCAGAGTTTTAACATTTTACGTAACGGATTATGAGTATAATAGAATGGTATTTGCCCCGATACCCGATACCTGTATCGGTATCATTGCATCCCTTTTTTTGGAAAGTGGATTTAAAGAGATGGGAAATAAAATGTTTTTTAATTAGAGGGTTAAAAATAAGCATCATAGTAATGGAAAGAACATAAACCTTTTATTTCTTCTTCATGTAGTTATTTAAACATGTTCAAAATTTAAGTTAACAAATGGGAACAATTTGAGCTATTTAGACTTTTACTTACTGACTTTACACATAACAGTTTGTTTGTGACACAAAGATAAACACTTATAGGCTATTTAAGGAGTAAATATATAAAAAGTTACACTTCATGCCAAACAGAGAATAAAAACTTACCATGAACTGTTACATTGACTGCGTTGCTGAATCCAGAGTACACCTGTCTGGGTTTAAGGAGAGCTTTGCAGCTGTATTGTCCTTGATCTGCTTTAGTAACTGAATTAATGTTGAGTGAGGGTCCCTCTTTACCCAGACCAGTTTGGTCTTTGTACCATACGGCTGTCCACTCAGCGCTGCTCACAGTGCAGCTGATCTCTACTGGTTCAGATATGAACACGTCTGACCAGGTTGATACTTGAGTCAGAGTCGGTGTTGGTGGGTCTGAAAACATATTTACACAAAAACTCTTTAAAACTTGTAAATCAGGAATAAAATTAACAACTAATTTTTGCCATATTGGTTGTTGGCCTGTGTGTTATTTACAGTAAAACTTATTCTTCACAATACTGTATTTACACACTCCCAGGAAATATAGAAAAACTGCTTACCTGTAACTCTGACTTCAAGCGAGTTGCTATCTTTACTGACAACACCTGTACTGTTCCTTCCACTGCAGGTATAAGTTCCAGAATGTGTTGTTGTCACTGCAGGAATTGTGAGAACTGACCCGTCTCCTGAAAAAGACAAATCTGGACTTGATTGCAGTTGCACCCCATTTCTCTTCCAGGTGAAGGTCCAGTCAGAGCCGTCAGCAAGATTACAACTTAACTCTATTTTCTCTGTGGTGAACACATCTTGATTGGAGGATTTGAGCTGCAGAACTGGAGCTGGAGATATTAAAAAAGGTGTTAAAAGATGTAGTTTATGCACCGCTTTCTAAAAATAAAACAACAATAAATGTTCTTCAGTTATTTTACAAATGCAAAATTAGTTTTCCCAGTCCAAGATTATTGCAATATGGTTCCCTTTTAAAAGAGGAGACAGTGCCTTATCAAGGGTTAAATTCTTATCATAGGTTGTTGGTTGAGAAGTGAATACCAAATCATAGAAAAAAAATAGATTAGAACAACAATCTACATCTAAATGTCAAATTTCAACTATAACACACAGGATAACTTATGAACAAAAAGCTAGTAAAAATGTTTTTCTTTAGTAACTTGAGTGTAACAAGCCGTTTAAACACATTCTAGATATCGACTTTTAGCTCTTATCTGCGCTTCACTTGGTGAAATTCGAACCTTATTAGGTGAAAATGTTTTGAAGGCAAAACCGTAAAATAAATATAGGTAAAAAACAAAAAATGAACCAATTTGTATAATAAAGCATGACTAGTTTAAACATTATGATTGCATAAGAGAGCAACTTGCAGAAGTTGAGGATTAACCGTACTAACAGCCAAACTAATAACAATAAAGTACTTCATGTTCCTCATGTTTAGTTCCTGAACATTCCTCCGGTCAAATTTGGACTCGATAAGAAAACAGATTTAATGTACAAAATGGGTTCAATAAAGTAGATCCCAACCACAGGGAGGATGTGCAGCTTCAGTCAACAGGAAATGTGATTGTTTTCAGTTAAAATGATAAAACCAAATTGTCCGATCAATCCGACATGCGGCGTGAAACATTGCAACAGATTTGTTTTCCTACCAGCATCATCCTGAGCTGCACAGACAGCAGTCAAACCTGTCAAATCAAATCAAATAAATAAATAAATAAAGATGAACACTTAATTTCAAGTTTATTTCTGTGAAATCTAACGTAGATCAGAACATTAAACAACTCACAAGTTAGAGCGAAGACCTTGAGAAGCAACATTTTCCATTGAGCTTCACATGTGGAGACCGTGTTGCTGAGCTGAGTCATATATCCACCATGCAGAGAAGCTCAGTGAGGGAAATGGCTCTCAGTCGAGATGGGTGTCTGCACACTATTCATTTCTGATCTCACCTCAGGACATCTGCTTTGTGTGTGTGTATGTGTGTGTGTGTGCGTGTGTGTGTGTGTGTGTGTGTGCGTGTGTCGCTGAAGTAAAAAGGAAATGTGTTGGTAAACCACATTCAGAGCCTTTAAGCGTTGAACATGCTGATTTCTGCTGAAATGAATGCGGAAATGAAAGAACTGGCAAAAATATAGTTGGATTTTTACCAAAATAATGCCAGCGACATACACTGAACCCTTCACACTGGTTCACAGGTAGAGTTCATGTAAAAGTAGACAAAGATGAAACTTATTGTGAAGTATTATCCAACAGATTTCACAACCTGTATATTGTTTTAATGTTTAAGAATGTATTATAGATTAATGATAGTTGTCTTCAAACAAAATCTGGTACCTTTCATGTAATTTGGGTGTTTGAGTGGAAACTTTTCCTTCCTACTCATCTGTTCACCACAAACTGAACAACATCCTTTTGTCTTCCGCAGAAAGTCAGTCAGCCAAGAAATGCAAATGTAAAACTAATCATCAGCTAAAATCTTACTGAAAATCATTTACTGACGCACAATCACATCTTTCAGAAGTTTTCTATGCAGCGTTAGAAACAGTAATTCTGCTGTAGGTGGTGAAAAGATACAACTGTGTGGAAAAACACGACAACTTCCTGCGTGTCTCAGATGTTGTGTGTCAGGAAGCAGTAGGTTTCTGTTCCTCTGCTGGGCTCGGCTCACCGCACTCACCATATGGTGTCAGTATAACACAGAAATTCAAACTAGATACTTCAACATCAAATATGCATCTGAAATTCTACTACAGAAGCTGAGAGAGGACATGCTTAGAAGTTTATTCTCATGCCACTATTTTGAGAGCATTAATATATATATTATTTGAACTTATAAGGATTGTTTTGTTGTGATTCAACTGTTCATCAGACAGATTACAGCCCATTTTTCTAAATACAATTTATAGTTCTGAACAATTAATAATCAAAAAGCGAATATTTTTTAAACATTCTAAATATTTTTCCTTCTGTAATTTAGCTGCAGCTCTGACATGCAGCCAGCGCATCTGCAGACTGAAAACAAGTCAGTCTATAAGAGTCACTGCATTACTGAACAGGTTTAATAATAAACTTGTTTTAACAGAATTAATTAATTGCTCAACAAAAAGGTGAGCAAAGTTCAAAGCGTTTTACTGTCATATTTCTTATGCTTAAAACTGTTCCTCTGATTAAATGGGATAAATTTAATTTATTTTAAAATTTAGATGTATAATCTACAAAAACATACTGTAGATTCACTAACTTAATTCCAGTATGTATAAACAATGCATTGTTGATTAAATCTGGTTAAAAGCATTTTGATTTTTAAGATGATGCTTGAGTTTTAACTTAAGATCTTATTTTTCACTGTGAAATGTTTATGTAAAATATTACAGGACCAGACATGTTGTATGACGACTTATAAATATTGATTTCATCACATTTTTCTATCCAATATATCAGTTATAAAAAGAATCAGTGAACAGGTTGCACTTTTTTACAAACTCAGTTACTGAGTTTAATTGTAAAGTTCTTAAAACAACAACATTTAGTCCAAACTTGACTTTTTATCATGTAAAATACTTTTTTCAACCACACAAAATCACACAAAAATGATCTAAATATTACAAACTAGTGAATTTCGTCTATGGGGCAACTTTTTATAAACAAGTAGGCTACAATAATACACAGAGATTTTAAGAAAATACAATTTTTATTAAAAGTAATCAGTCATTGCAGTAGCATATCCATGGATTGATGTCCATCTTTTATTTTTTAGGGAACAATTTATGATTTAATCAACAGAAAAATTAGAAATTTAGATGCATGTCCCAAACTGAAAAAACATAACATCTGGCAAACTGGATGGTTGTGGTGTGTGTCTTTTATTGAAAGTGAAAGAAGTGGGATGGGCAGGCTGATTGGGTGTAAATAGATTTCATTATTTCATTATTTACACATTTCTGCACAATAACCTGCAGTTTCTTCATTTCATGTACAGGGACACTCTGGAAGAAGAATATAAAACAAACAGAGACAGAGAAGATTATCACGGCAATATTATACATTATCATTACATTAAAGGATAGTTCATTACAGGGTTTTATTGATAGAACCTTTCATTAACAGTTCATTGAATGACCTCAGTCTGGATACGTAGCTTAGTTTTATGCTGACTGATGTGTGAACAGCTTGTTCAAGTGAAGAACTAAGTGGATTAATGTCAACAACATGCAAAAGTTTATGCCTTCACGCTGCCATCACTTTAGCATTGCATAGTTGTTTACTTAGAAATCTCTGATTGTTTGCTAGTACAAATAGCAGCAACAGCAGCTGCTTGTAACACTTCCTCTTTTCCTTCTAGAACAACTGCAGGGTGTGAAATTGGCAGCAGTCTATAGGTCAAACTCCAGTCTTCAAGGTCCTCTATTCTACATGTTTCACAGCTCCAGCATACCAGATTGAAATGATTTAATTAACTCCTCATCATGTCAGCAAGTTCTGCAGAGGCCTGTTAATGACTTGTTGATTTGAACCAGGTGTGCTGAAGCAGAGGAAGATCTATAACCTGCAGCACAGCGAATTTTAAAGACTGGAGTTTGACAACTTATGCCAAAGTTCCTAAATAGTGTCACCATGGCATTTTGAGCCTGGAGTTGTTTAAGAACATCATTTAACTGTTTTGTAACTGGGTTCTATATGACTAACTGCTAGTTCATCAAGCAGGTCAGAACGGATCAGTTTCTCCAGACTGAGGTCAGCTGGAGTTTATGAAACCTTGACTTATGGCCAAGCTAGCTGCTGTTTACAGATGCTGCACGCTGATAGATAATCAATGTTCATTATGTTTTTCCAGAAACCCTCCTGTAAATTTTTGAACTCTACCTTTAAAAGAAAAGTTTCACAATCAAAGAGTTTTGCCCCAATAACAAAGTAAAAACACGCTTTCTAATAACTCACCTTAAAACAAAAGACCTGGATTTCTGCTGCTTCTTTCAAGACACTGGTGGGAAAATCCAGTAAATTGGATCAACATATGATATTATTCACTTAAATATGAAAATGTTCTGTTAGAATGTGAATTTTTTTTTAAATGTTTGTATCCATCAGATCCACTTTCTATTGGGGATTATCTGCTCCGTTAGCCCCTTCATCCCCCTCCTCACAGCTCGCCATTCGGCCTGTCAACTCATGGTAATGTGAAGAGTTTGGCTGTGTGTCAGATCATCTGGAGTCGTTTTTAGAAACTGTGCTGATGTCCCACCCCGTCTCCCACCTAAAGGCGAGCAATCCCCATCTAATCTTTAATTTTCC
The DNA here is from genome assembly GCA_006937955.1 of Pachypanchax playfairii. Taxonomy (NCBI): domain Eukaryota; kingdom Metazoa; phylum Chordata; class Actinopteri; order Cyprinodontiformes; family Aplocheilidae; genus Pachypanchax; species Pachypanchax playfairii. Next base: position 4,130,955 of record SSNP01000007.1, on the reverse strand, counting down.
CCTCTTAAGAGGGTCCTGCCATGTATGGTTGCTCCTTACAGGACCGCTTCCTGACACTCACTAATATAGCAGCATTGCTTGCAGATTACAGTTAAACCTTTAGTCTGATTACAGCTGGACAGCTGTTAATACAGATGTGAATATGACCAAATAGATCACGTTCTGACCATTCTGTTTTGTTTGGAGATGGTTGGGAATATCTTCTTCTCACCCCATTTTATACATTTAAAAAGATTTTTGTAGTTTTTTTTATGTTTTAAACTGAAATTACATTGTGAGGCCTACAGCGTAGATCAGAGGAAAGAATAGAAAGAATATCTCAGCAAATACAGACTAAAAATCAGATTACTGTTTACAAATGATTCCATTTAGAACCACGGCCTGTAAAATTTAAGTTTGTGTGTGTGTGGTAAATTATTTTTTGATGTAAAGAAAAAACTAATTTGAAAAAGTTTTAGATTACAGCTGTGTGTTTCTGCAAATATTGTTTACAAACATAAAAAAAAAGCATTTCCATTAAAACGAATATCATATTTTGCAATTTACGCCATCGTGATCCTAATCTAAACTAATCTGAACTTACCTGTAGACATACTGGTTTATTTCCCCTTTTCCTCTGGGAGGATAACCTCTGTTTACAGAAACATATAAACATTCATTTCAAATAAATTTACATTTTATACAGCATCATTTTCAGGGCTGATATTATCCTTCGGTAATTTAGCATTACATACGTTTGACCTCCAGTTTGCAGGAGACAATGGCCTCTCCCTGCTCGTTCTTGGCTCTGCAGGTGTACACGCCACCATCAAAGCTGCTGGGCTTCCGGATCTCGAGGGAACAAATGCCCTGGTTGGAAATCTGACGAAACTTGGGGTCGTTACCAATGACCATCTGATTCTTTAACCACTCAATCTTTGGCTGTAAGAAAGAGAACAGACATTTTAAACATGTATTAAATGTTTAATTTTGTACAAATGTCCTCCTTGTTGAGGCATTATGCGTTAAACTTAAAAAAGTCATCCGCTCATGTTCCTGTTTGAAGTCCTTTAACCCCTGCAGTAAATGTCAGCATGAAGTTAAATTAAAACACTGATACTGTCAGACAAAGTACAATCTAATGAAGACAGCTAATAATTAATTATTAACTATTATTTATACGAAAAATGTTCATCTTTAAAAGAACGCTATAATATCGTTCGACCTGGTGATTTAAATGTGAGAAAAAACTGACTAAAACCAAGAAAATGTTGATTTATCTCCTGTTTTCGTGTCAGTAACTGTTACAGAGACTGTCTTTCACACCGATAAGGAACAGTTCAGTCTGGATGTGCAGCAAAAATAGGGTCTACTGCGATAGAGCAGCAGACATGACGGAACATCCAGCCTAACATCTTATCTGTGTGCTCCTCCCTCGGTGAGTCTCGTCCTCTATATGTGACGGTGCTTTATCAGAGACAGGACAAGTTATCAGGTACTGGACTTTCTGCTGTACTTTCTCAACAGCGCTTTAAAAACCCTTTCAGAGAAGACAGATGCGCCATGATTAAATGCTAAATATTTACTGTCCACTTAGGGAGGCATTTTAATATTTAGTTGTTATGTAAAGAGAAGGATAACACATATGTAAAACACTTTAACATCTCAAAGAGCCTGACAGTTTCACATGCATTTCTCTTTTACTACATCTTTCTTGTTTCTGTGGTCCGTCTCAAGGACAAGAAGGGAAGTTTGTCTCGTCTAAATTGACAAATGTAGACCCTCCATTCACTGCTGGACTTTCACCAAGGACACTGTGTTCGAACAATCAGCTGCATTTCCACCTCGGCTTTCCCCTAATCTGTCAGTCGAACAACTGTAAAGATAAGTTCAACAAGAACTGCAGCTGCCAAGAAGAGCGAGAAACATGCCAAACTTCAGACGAGCCCTGCTCGGCATCCGCGGCAGATCTGTTCAGCTGTGACATTAATACCTCATCAGAACTAGAAGGGCACTGAGACCGGGTACGGACGACTGCTACGGATTCCGGATAAAATATTAATAAACTCAAGGACAAAAGGTTCTGCTATCTGTGTTTAATAGTAAATCTATTTGCAAAGCTAATCTTATCAGAAATCTAAATCAAATGCATCGAAGGTTCTTGCATCAAAATGCAAGTTGATTTTCGCTGGCAGATGACTAAAAACAGCGGAATGTAACGGATTTATTTTGAAAAACCAGCAGCTCTTCCCTCCACTGGAGTATGCCAGTTAGCATCTGTAGCTGATACAATTAAAAGAAGAGAAAACAGTTCTTTGGACTTTAATCGTGTCTCTTTAGTTGTTGGATTACAGAACAGGCTTATCGTCACATCCAGGTAGTTTCCTACCACAGGATCAGCTGAAGATGCTGCAAAATGTAAAATCTGACATCAGATCAGAACAACAAGAAGCACCAAGTGTGGCTGAAGGAAAGTTAAGCTACACAGTATGCTTCACTAATGTAATCATTATGTACCACTTTCACATCAGGTGTTATCAATAGTATTGATAAATACTTTTATTTATTAGAAATAATCACTTAAAAATACTTTCCCCAATAAATTTTGCATAAAACATTAAGTATCCCAAATCTCGGCTCGGAATTTACCCTTTTTTCATGCACGGAAACTTGAAAAATATTAAATACTGAAAAAATAAATACTCTTCTTAAAATTGCAGCATTTTGCTGTGTGCATCAGTGTCTGACAGACCTTGGGACATCCTCGAACAGAACACAGCAGCTTGGTTGTGTATCCCACAGTGGCTGCACGGTCGATGAGCGGGGTGGTGAATTTGGGTGCTTCACTGAAATCGTGTTCCTGGTACTCAGCAGGCTTGTACACAATACCTATAGTATAACACAACCATCACTACATTATAACATTTTTAAAATCCTTATACACTTCCTATAAAAGTCTTTATTTATGAATGTTTAGGTACAACTTAGGCTGCTGTAAGTTGTACTTTAGGGGTGATGAAAGCAGAATCAGACATTTAAATAGAACTGAACTACGTTTATTCACACAGACGTGCATCTTTTGTTTGTTCTAATAAACTATTCCATCTGCATGTTTGACTGAGAGCATTCTTTTTGCCTCAATTATTACTGTATTTGTAATTATCAGAATGCAAACATTTTTTGTTCCCATATGTAAACTTTGTTCAACGTTTCAGGGTAGTTTGGATATTTATAGTCAAGCCTTTTACTCAGAAAAAATTGGAGGCGTTACTCCAGGACCAAATGAAATGAAAAGTTGTTTTTGACTCAGACTTTGAAGCAGTGGGCTGCTGGTATGATGTGCTGAGAAACAGCTCTACAGAAGCTACAGAAAGTCATGCGAAGGAATGTAAAATATGTTTTCTTCTTTTAAAAACACATCAATATTGATTTGATCCTAAAAAGGCAATTATTCACACACACAGCTCAAATGAGGATCTTAATGTTTTTACAGGCTCCTAAATTCCTCTCTGTGAAAGCTGAACTAAGACAGTTCCCCGCTAAGGTTTCAAGTAACGTCAAAGTCATTTTCACTTCTCAAGTACTTCCTTCAGACTTTCAGACTAATTGTAGATTGAGCAGTTCTACTAAAGCTACCCTCAACAAAGTGACGCCAATCCTTAGCAAGTCACCTGTCTTTTGGATTGTGGCAACTTCCTTGGTGACAGCGGCTTTCTCGCTCCTGCCCACTTGGTTTTCAGCGAAAACTCTGAAGGAGTACGAGTTGCCCATGATGAGGTCTGAGATGGTGGCAGTCAGTCTGTGGTAATGCTCCAACACTGTGAACCATTCCTGTACAAAAACACACAGATTCATTTATTTATGTTCTGCAGAAGCACAAAACAATATAATGATCTAATGAATTTCTGCAATCAACCAATTATGAGCTTCTGTTTCTACATTCTAGATTTTTACTCAAGTGATCATGTGTCTCACCCCTGTCTTCTTGTCAGCCTTCTGGACAGTGTATCCAGTGATATCTGTGTTGCCATTATCTTTGGGGACAGTCCATTCCAGAGCAGCGTTGAAGCCCCAAGCATCTACAAGCTTCACACTTGCAGGAGGACCAGGAAGCTCTGGAGACACACAATCATAACCGATATGATTCTCGCAGTTAGCTAGAAGTCAACTTGCCAGGCTCACTAGGAAGGTCAACGTGCTACTGGAGGTACACACTTACCCACAATCTGAAGGTAAAGAGCTGCTTTGTCTTCAAAACTGTCCACTTTAAGTGTCATCTCATACAGACCAGAGTCTTCCCTCTGTGCACTGCGAATAAACAAGATGCTGTCCCTGTCACTGTTCCTGATGTTGACTCGTTTTGTGTCCAGAGGTTGGCCGTCCTTCAGCCAGGACACCACAGGTTTGGGTTTTCCCTGGAGTCAAAACCCAAAATTAAATGACAAGACTAAAGTTGCACCTGGTTTTCATGAACCTTTCGTGTGTCTGCTTACAACATATGGAATGACCAGGTTGATCTGTTCCCCAACCTTCTTCATGTATCTGGACCTGAGAACGCGAGGCAGGCGGATCTTGGGTCGGTCTGAAAAGTTGAGGGAAACACTTTTTTTTTTGTGATTCCGCTTGTTTGTTTTTTTTCAAAGAAGTGCAAAGAACTGTTGCATATCCTGTATTACATCATCTCCTTTTCAGTGTTAGGTAGAATTACACTCCAGCAGAGCACTGTGTTAAATAAATATCCTGTTCGGATCTTCAAAGTGGGGTCACATCTGTTTAAAATGGCAGGTCAAAAAGACCAAAACAGATCCGACACAGAGAAGCCAAGAAGCCGACTGGACTGAAAATAATCCGCGAGGCCTCACCATGTGAATATTTTTAGAATTATTGAGGATTTTACAGCAAGGCACATAATCCTTTTAAACTCTAGTTCTTTTAAAATGTTCACCTGAAAACCATCAAACAATAAGAGAGATAATAGATAATAAAAAATACTTAAATAAAAACTGTAAATCCTGTAATAAAAAGAGTCACAAAACAACAAATTTAAAACCTTAAAATGACACTTTGTACCATAAAGAGGCTGTTTCATCTAAACTTTGAAACTTTTAAAAAGTTGCACTAACTGTTCTGAAAATATTAAATCAATATATTTTCACCTCTATATCTAATCTAAATCTAAATCATCTCATTTTATTTTGGGGACTAAATAAACTTGCCTGAATTGAAATGAATTGAAATTTTTGTCTTTGCAGACAAAATATTTAAAAGTCCTCAACGTGTTTGCTGTGTTAAACTTGTCATGTGCTTTTTCTCTGTTCATAAAGAAGAAAAAGGGACATTGGAGGAATTACAGTAAACTTTGAGCGACTGAACAAAACTACAGTATCTAGGCAGGGTGAAGCAAAACAGGAAGCATCCAGCAGCTCCTAAAATAGCTCCTGGCAACAAGAACAAACATGTTGGTCGAGTCTTTGCACATGAGGACCCAGAAAGAAGACATCCTTACTCTACCGTATGAAATTGTACTTAGTGCATCATCTAAATTGCCACTATGCAGACTAGTTTTGCTGAAGTATCATGAACAGCATCTTTCACAAGATTCTGCATAAGCAGCAAATGACTGAAAAGCTTGCTGGACTTGGAGGACACGTAACCCCCCCCAGTGATGTTTCTGCTGATCAACTGAAAAGACCCTCTAAGATCACACTTCATCAACTTTCCATCCATCATCCTCACACTGCTCTATTTTATATCTGTCTTGCCTAGCTTGTCTCGTCGCCTCTTGACCCAACATGTGTCATTGTTGCCAAAGTTGGGATCTGCTTTCTAAAGCCATTGTTTCCCAGGAAGATCAGGTCTGCTTCCAGATTTGGATCAAACACTAATCCCTGCTAATTAACAAACCTGCCAACAACGTCCAGAAGCATCACTGGAATTACTGAATCCACCAGCCACTGAGTGCTACTGAAAACAATCTATAATCTGCCTTTGTCTCTGGATAAAATGTCTTCATGGGGTGAGGGAGGTGGGGGGTGGAGGGGGGTGCTTTTGACACACGTAGTACAGCTCGTTTTTTAACATCTTGTGAATGCAGCTGCGTGACTGACGGAGCTGAATCAAGCCACCCAGAATCCATCAATTAGGCTCATGTGTCGCTCCTCTAAGCTGACCAGCAGTTCCGTTTGGATCATGACCGCATTTTCCCCTCAGAGGTTTCTGCTTGTTTCCAAGGGTTCGAGCCACAAGCAGGAAACATAATCAGTGACTAGAAGCTGTGTCTCTGAAAGTGGATAGCAGGGACATGTCAGCTCAAACAGATCAGCCAGTTTGATTCAGATTGGTTTGTCTGATTGGCATATGTCCATCTGTCCGTTCAGCCATTGTCCATACCAGTATGATCCTGTTCAGAGGTGTTAGGGGCCTGTTTCCAGTCCCCAGTCCTTGGCCGGGCCACACCCAGGGTCCAACAATCATCCACATACACATATTTACACCTAGGGCTACTTTAGAGTCTGTATTTAGCAGGATGCATGCATCAGGACTGAGGGACAAAACCAGAGTACTCAGAGAAAACCCAAGCTCGCACATAGAAAACATACAAACGCTGTGCAGAAACGACACAGCTGGGTGTTGAACACATGATCCACATTGTAGCCTGTGTACATGTACCTGTGTAACTGTATCTGTGTATACACAAGAGGAACAGCAGCATGGTAGTAAGACAGCTGAAGATCTTTTGGCTGGGATTATAACAAAGTAGCTCAAGTACTTTAAACAGTATTCTAATTGATCCTTAATGCTTATAGGTGCTGCAATGAATGAAATGCACCAAATTCTTTAGTTTTATTTAACCATTAGACTGTAACAATATATCGCAAAAACAAGTTGGAAACACTAAGAGGATTTGTGTAACATATTTCTCCTGACAATCAACACAAGACAGCACAAGAAACAAATCCAGTATTTATTAGAACTCCAATTGGTAAAAAATCCCCTCTAAATTACATATTTATATTGAAAAACTAATCAGGTTTCCATTAAACCTTAAAAAAATGATTCAAATTTTTGAAAAGCAGTGGATGAAATTTGGACCACCTGTTTTCAGAGAGTTAAAATGAATGAAATAAACCATGTAAAATAGTACGAAATGTTCACAAAATCGATCCGAATGTTTCTGACACCAAGTTCAATTTTGAGTATTTAAGACTTCATGAAGAAAATATTTTCATTCTCATTTTTTGTGGAAAAAAAGTTTAAACCAACTTAGGCAAGAATAAATCAACATTTTCTAATATTACACTGTGATGACGGAAACTGAAATTAGAAAATTGTTGATGGCAACTGTTAAGAAACCTAAAAAAAAAAGCTCTAGTTTATTATGAATCTCTAAATAGTTAAAACTTCAGCTGTATCTCTTCCAAAGTAGAAAATAAAAAATGTCACTAATTAAGTGACAAATATAAATGTTTTCAGACTGACACTGCAAAAACAGCTGAAAATGTATTTGCTACCCAAGTTAAAAACATATTTAGTTTGCATGTATGATGTCACTTTGCTGATACCTGCGTTACAAATTAGTGAGACTTGAGTGACAGAGCCATTAATAAATAGTCAGGGAGTCTGCAGTTACAAGTTCCTTGTCAGTAAATCACACGACAGCAAAAGGCTCATTACCTAAATGTTTTCTTTGAGGGACTGACGTTGCCATTAAATCATCCTGCAGCCTGACCGCAGCAGACTCTTGGTAGGTGGAACCTCTTCCTGCAGCACTCATTTCCCTTTAACTGCAGTGCTTTAATTTCATCCACGGCTGCAGATTTTCAACAGATTCCTTATAAATTAGTTGCATCTTTTATGAAGGCTAGTTTTGATGAATACAAGGTGAATACGTTTCTAACTTGTTTTGCTCTAGTTTAAATTCTGTTGCGGCTGATTTAATAAACAAAAAATGCATCATCAGAAACAATCTGAGTGCTGAACCACATCATTTGTGCTGGAAAGTGTTGTGACGAGCTCCTCCTGAGAGCTTGATTTACAGCTATTGAAAGCACTTGTCAGCACCTGCAGGATTTACATCTGTGAAGTTCATCTGAGGCGGGCACTTAATACCACCTTCACCTTCACCGGCTGCAGTCAGAGTATTTAAAGGAGAGGTCATAAGCTACAGCTATCAGAACTCCTGACAGATATTTTATAATTTGGCTTTATACCAGAGAAATTCTGCACTTTAGGAATTTTTTTTGCACATGACGGTTTAAAAAGTTGCACTAAAAAGCTCAAAAGAAAGAGAAACTCTTTTTGCATCAAGCTAAAACGAATCCATTGGTTCTTGTTTTCTTAAAGAGCTAAATAAGTTTAGAGTCCTCAGTGTGACGCCGGCTGCTACTCACCAACAATTTCCCGGATGGGCACAGGCTCGGGGAGCACACCTGGCTCACTGCGCCCTCCGGGGTTAACAGCCACCACGCGCACATGCAGCACGTCACCAGCTGTCAGATTCCTGATGCAGTACCGGTTAGCCAGAGTCAGCTCCTCATTAGCTACAATCCAGTCAGCTGCTGTAAACAAACAGAAGATTTATTTCACTGAGCAGCTTTTGGGGTAATTTTCACTTTAAGTACATCTGTGTCTCATGATTCTTCAAAAAGGGTGTGAATTATATCCTGCAAGCGTTAATTTCTCTTCCCAAAACTCCTCGCCAGACACAACATGTTTTGTGGTTTATCACCTGTTGACATACAATTTTTACAAGCGACCGGTCCAGAAGGAGGACAGTAAGAGCCAACAAAATGAAATGTTAGAAGACATGTTGTCATCCGAGCAACTGAGCTCTTCTAAAAGTGGTGTCAAGAGATACAGTGAGAGACAGCCGGTGAACTGATGCCTGCCGTATACGGTCTGGACCAGGCAACAAGTCCTCCAACACTCTGATACCCCAGGGACAGGTGCAGGCTGCACTAATCACACACATGCACACTCACTTCCATCCTTGCAGTACTCGACAGTGTATCCAGTCAAGCCGGCATTTCCGACAGACGTTGGTGTTGTCCACTTAATGGAGAGGCTGCAGTCATTCACGTCGTCCACAGATACATCCAGAGGAGCACTGGTGGGGGCTGTAAGAGGGGATGTTATCACAAAGGTGAAGGGTCAGCTGAAAATACACAGAAATGTTTTTACTTCTACATTACATTCAACTCAACTATCTTATTAATTATTCTGTGGACTTTGAAAAGCTGCATATTTCTGGGAGAAACAGTTCAGAACCAAGCTGTTGGACATGTTGGTGTTACCTGCAGGAGGTGGAGGTGTCGGGGCTTTAGGTGACTCCTCAACTACAGCAGCTTCAGCTGGAGCAGCTGTAATGTAACAAGCAGGAGATTAACCCAAAACATCTTTTCCACATAGTGAAACGTTGGCCTGCAACATTTCAAAATGTTACTTTGAATATTGTTTTTGACTTAAGATGTTACACTGTAATGGAAATCAGTGTGTTTGTTATGTAATGTTGTGGTGTGTGTGATGGGGTTTTTGTTTACCATCTACTGGAGCATCTGCAGCAGGAGCACTGTCTTCAGCAGCAGGAGCAGCAGCTAGCATTTAAATGCCATTAGGAAAGCCAGTGAGGGACACACAATAAATCATCATTCAAGCAACAAATCAACATGCTTCTTGCTAATTAGATAAACTTCAGGGAAACCCTGCAGTAGGAAGCTTGCAGTCTCCCAACAAAGAGGTTTTTAAGAACAGGAGAAACTATTGAGCTGAGTTCTGGTGACGTTTATTCTAACAGCATCATTTCACTAGCAAAAAAAATAAACTTAAAGAGTTGAATAAAGTAATAAAATACAGAAACATAAATGTCACAATGTTTACAGATAGAATCACAAACAGTCTTAGCAGTGGCACGCAGCAGTTAACGGTGGCTTCGTATTGTATTACACTGTGTGTAGAGAGCTGCAGCGAGTGAGTACACACACGCCGGTGAAGCTGCATCTACCTCTGAAGGTATCAGCTGGAGTTAGATGTTAGCTGTTGAGACTAGCAGCATTGTCAGCATCAAGCATTCAACTTAACATTATAATGATGATAATCAGAGAGAAGAATTACTGCACGAGTGATTACAGATCAGGAATATATTCAGAAATCACATAAAGTTTTGTGCTGCTACCTGTTCTATTAAATCCAGTTTCTGCAGGATGCAGGAGCTTGAACAGTGACTTATTTATCTAAAGAATTTGGGGAAGAAGTTGGGAATTGCATTTAGCACCAAGTGTCCAATAGATCAAAGAGATAGGAGTGACTATAAAGCACCTCACAAGTTATCTGAAAAAGGTGACATCTTCCAGATGCAGCATTTAACATGATCTGTTACAGTTAGGTACTTTCATTTTGAACAAAGCTGTAAAACCTCAACTTTCCATACACAGCTTAAGGAAAACACTTTGCAGTTCTCTTTGCAAAATGCAAAGTAACTCGATGTACTATATATCTGTAGTAGAGTAAAAATATATCCTGGTTTTCAGAGTCTATGGGGAGGAGGATCATGCAGCATGTTTCCATTCTACAGCTGTGTCAGTACAGAATAGAAGAATCAAAGAAAACTCCGTACACTCATCTCTTCACACACACACACCAACCTGCATGATTTCAAAAGATTCTTCCTCATAGAGGTTCAACTTAATGCTTGAATTACATTCTGAATAACTTTGATAGGACAGAGGTGCTTGTAAAATCCTGTCTGTTCCCTAGAGGGGTTTTCAGGTACCTGGAGCGGGTCCCTCAGTTGGAAGGGTGTCCTCTACTGGGGCTGCAGCCGGTGGCTCGGTGGGGGGGGCAGCCTCTGCTGGTGGAGCGGGCTCAGGTACTTTCTCCGCAGCCTTCTTGGCTGCAGACTTTTTGATGGGTGCAGGTTTGCTCGGCATCGCTGACAGACTGACTGTATCACAGAGTCCTCAGTAACAGATATATAGGGAGAGTTGGAGGGTTTGGAGCAGCTCCAACCCCCCCCCCCCCACTCCTGCTCTCAGTCACATCTTCATCTTTCACACAGCCTTCTCGAAATGTTTCTGTCTGATTGGAAGATAATATTTACATTTAAACACTTTTTCTTGCAGCTGTGGGCAATTTCAACACTAATATTCAATAATATTAAGTTTGCATTAAGAAAATTACACATTGTGTAAATGGTGCAAGATGCTGAATCTATTTTTAGCAATACCAATATTAAAAACTAAAAATAACCCCCTTTTTTTGCTTAAATATTTGGTAAAAATAAATATAAGATCTCATTCAAACGTGAAGCGATGCCTCATGGATGTAAACCCTACAGATCCCAGATGTGTGACAGGAACTCCCTCCTCCCACGGACATTAGTGGGCGTGACCAACCTGGTAGAGCTGACAGATCTATCAAGTTGGTCAAACTTGTAGACCTTTCTCACCTGACATATACATACGTTATCTTTGTTTGTGTCGTTACGTGGCATGAACGCTTATTAGCACTTCTGATAAAGACTACAGTAAACAGCCAAAACCTGCTAAGGCAAAGATGATAAAGTATGATAATAAAACAGGCGGTGAGCTGAAAGAGGACAACTCTTGCGCCCTCCAGTGGTCGATAAAGTGCAAACCTACAAACAAGCCAACACAGGTTTTGATGTGGAAAAATGGCATGACTTTATTATGTCCAGTGCTTAAAGTTAAACATATGGGATTTGATGTGATTACAGAGAGATGCTGTCCAACCATTATTGTGCCCATGTTTAAGCCAAGTGCGGTAGGAGGAAGACAATAAAACCACAGAAGACGCTCATTTTCTGCATACATGGGGCGGAGCTTCTCTTAAATCTCTCTTTGCTTTTGTGATTGTTGTCGCAGATGCGGTGACTATGTACACTGTTTACAATGATGATGTCAGGTACAAAAGAAAAAAAAAAAGCATGGAAAGCTTTACAAACATTTCAATGAAAAACAAAAGTTTAAAAGAGGAAGATATCCAGTTGTATTAAAAACTCTCCTATGATAAGGTTTAAATGGTAGGTCCAGTGAAAGAAAAGGATCCACGCATGTCAAGCTCTCATTCGAAATCTGCTCTTACACATGTTCTTGCATCTCCTGAACGATGTCAAGTTTTTGTGTTTGTTTTAATATTGCAGATACATTTTGCCATTCACAGCAGAGTTACCTGACTCACACACCATCTTAACTAACAGCTTAACAGCCTGATCGATGCCAAATGGAAAACTCCACACCCAAATACGATGATGTTAAAGTGACATCAGAATCAGCTGAGAGGAAAGTAATGTTGTTTCCTCCAAACCGAGGCCTTCAGGTGGTTGATTCATATCGTGTTTCAGGCACAGATAGACTTAGACATCATGTCTACAGAAAGTACAGAAACATCAGGAGAGGAGTGAGTCTGAGGTACATCTGGGACGAGGGGTACAGAGTTCACTTTAACCAGCAGTTTCCTCCTCCGGCAAACATTTTATCCTTTATCACATAACAGTCAAGATATGAGCAATAAATACTGTAATTTACTATTTTAAACAAATCTTCTGTGCAAAAAAAAAATGAAGGTTAAAAAAAGGAGGAAGCCGCTTATTATTTGATTCTTCTCGCTGCAAAATGTGTGAGAGATTAGTTTCCATTTAGACGGAAAAATAAAGATGAATAATAATAATGATTATGTGAAGAGGAAAAGCAGTGAGGAAGGAAAATGTTTTGCATGTTTTGAACAAATTCACTTCCTCTTGTGGGATGATGCGTGAAAAATAATCCCACAGCCGTGACAACAGCGTTTCTTCTCGTCAGACTCATGTTGTGTGTTCATAGATGAATCAGTAGAAAATCCTAAAAAAATTGAGACTTTTAAAAGCGTTATCCTTATATTTTACAAGAGAAAGTGTGTTTTAAAAGTGACTTAAATACAGAATGGGACGTATGCAAGCGCAGCCAGATTTGGTAGACTTGATCAACAAGCAGTTATTGTTTTCGTGTTCTTTTCCTGTGGTCGGGACGTTTTCACTGACAATGTTTTAAAGATTCAAATTCAGTTACTGAAAATGATTCATCCATCCACGTGTGTTCCTCTTACAGCTTCACATTTCTGATATCTGATTAATGATAAACAAAATCAAATAAAACGTTATAATAAAATAATTGATTTGAAAGTAAAAAAAAAAACCCAAAACATTCAAAGGCCAAGTGCACAATTGTGTCGTAAAGCTACCGAGCACCTTTGAAGACACAATGCTGCCATCTACTGGATTTATTCATAAACTGCACCTTTTGATCAAACTGACAGGCCCTCCCCTGCTTGACACAGACACTGTGACACAGCCCTCTAAAATCCAATTCTCACATGTAAAAAATAAAGTGCATTAGGGCCGTTGTCCAGTATTTGTCAGGGGAAGTCAGACAGGTCCGTTAACTACTTGAACTATCAAGTGTGTGCTGTCAAAGAAAAGCTGTGAGCACCAGAAGCTGTGAGTTTTGAGCCAAAAAAATAAAAAGGAAGCAAACAGGATTTAATGAGAAATATCATAGGTCATATTTTGCATCATACTCTTCCAGTCACCATGCACTTGCAGATTAAAGAGTAACCCATTTGGGAGAAACTGAGGCACGAGGAAGAACTGTGTCCAAGTCCATGTCTTTCCTCTAAAATGATCATCACAGCTTCATGAGAAAACAGTTTAATTGTCTTTCCAAAGTTCAGAAAGCAGGACGCAGTCAACTCCACTCCACGATCCCTCTTTACCTTTGAAACTGCTCACTGAGCACACAATAAAATTCCCTACCAAGTCCTTTGAACTCTTACTGGGACTGAGCTTGTTCCAGCTATGAAGTGAAGTCTATGGTTTTTAATCTTTATAGGCAGTCAGCTCAGAGTGTGGTCTGCAGAGTGGGATCCAGACAGGCTTCCCGCTCCGGAGACTCGATGTAGTTGGCAGACTCTTGGAGTTTCAGCAGCATGGCCATCTGGGAGGCAGGAGGAGACGAGACACAGAAGCAGACTGAGTCAAACCGCAGGTCGTGTTTTCCAGAGGCACATTTTTGTTGTTGCATCCTTAAAATATATATTTAACAACTTGTATAACGACTGTATAATGGAAGAAGAAACAGTAATCTGGGATTAAACTGTAAACACACATGCTGTTCTAAGTGTTTCTAAAGCAGAGTGAACTGAGACACATCAGTCAGAAGGCTGTCTCACCAGAGGGTCTGACTCCAGCGTGCTGGGTGGAGGTGTATCTTTGGGGGTCTTCTTCTCCTCAATGGGCAGCCCGATGCTGGGAGGAGGTAGGTGGAAGAGTCTAGACTGGTCCTGCTGTGCATTGGGCCAGGGGAGAGAACCTCTCACCCACTCCACTGGATCCTCCCACACTGATTTATGACCGTGTACCTGAGAGACAAAACGCAGGGCTGCTGTAGAACGCCATTTCTTTTATCAAGAGCTGCTACATACTAGAGTTATGTGCGCTCACCTTGATGCCATCTTTGGCTCCCTCTTGCAGGTATGGTATGATGGAGTGGTTCCACAGATCAATGAACCACTGCCTGAACTCATCCATTGACACTGGGCAAGACAGGAAGAAGCAGGGACCTGTAGGATGCAACACTTCCTGTTAACACCTGCATGTTTTCTCAGCTAACTCACTAATTCTTATCTGATTCGACCCTGCGTCCAATAGATCTCACCTATGAGGAAGTCTGAGGTACTGTGTTTCTCCAGGAAAGTGTGCAGGTGGTACCAGAGCTGAGGAATCCAGTCGAGAACACGGAGAAGCGCCTGATGATGCACTGAATCTTTCTCCGCACCCTGGTAGGACTCCACGGCTTTACGGTGAAGGTACCTCATCAGAAATCCGTTTGCTGGTTCCACGTTGTTGGAGAACATCACCATTCTGTTGCCACATGCAAAAAAAGCCCCACTTTGATTTAACGTACAAATTTAGAGTTTTTGGTGTTATTTTGGTGGATGTTCAATAAAACTCTGGGAAAGAAAACTTCAATCTGGTGTATTGAGTTTAGTGTAAATGTAAAAAAAATGGATAGTAGGAGGAAACAGAATTATCTAATATATTGTAAACATCACATGACTCAGTGCTTACCTGAAGCTGAGGTGCAGCCCGTGATTAGATGTCATCTTCACAGGCTGATTGGTTGTTCCAATGATGTAAGGACTGAAACATTAAACAATTAAAACTGTTAAAATCGAATTAAAAGTCTGGAGTTTAAGTTATTAGATCAATCAAAAGACTCACCATTTGTGATACTTGCATGTGAGCGCTCCATTTACGAGTTCTGTGATGGCTGCTGAATCAGCGATATCATCGATGATAACAGCCAATGGCAGCTCTCCGCTGCTCTCCCTGTCAATCTGATTTGCTAAATTTGACAGATACAACTGCAAATCCTGCAAGTTTAAAGAGAAATGAATACATTCAAGTTTTATCCTTTAACAGATAACCTGCTGTTAAATCTAGGTCAAAAACTACTTCTTACTTTTTGTGACTGGCGGTGCATGTTGAAAGTGACGGCGGCGCTGCGACCTAGAACACACGACTCGTGGTCGGCGTCCGATGAGTCGATCCGGCTGCGCTGCAAGAGGTAGTGGGCCAGATGCTGAGCAAGATATGTCTTTCCTGTTCCACTTGGTCCAAACAGAACCAGACGTCTGTGCTTCATCAGCAAGCCGATGTAGTGCAGCATCATGGGCTTCGGAATCAGAGTCTCAAACACCAGCGTGTCGACGCTGTTTTCTCTCAGACCTGGAAAAGGAATTTATTACTAATTATTCAAACAAGTTAAATATAAAATGGGTCAATTAAAAACAATTTCCTTCCTGATTTTTATGACAAATAATGCTGCTGGGATTTATCACTTACTAGCAGTGAGGATGTGACTGTTCTATAATTGGTGTTCAACAGCTACAGGTTAAGTTTAGAATGATGCATTAAGCAGTATGTGCAACAGAAGTCTATACTAACCTTTTAATGTGACATATATTTGAGCGGGGCCATTGTTGAGACATTGATGAGGCGAGGCCTGAGGCTTGTCTCCTCCTATTACCCTCTGCCCACCATGGCTCAGCTGGTACATGAGCAGGGAGTCGCAGGTCAGACCCAGGCTGGATGACGGGTCGACGTGACTTAAATAATCCTGCATAAAAGATAAAAAAGCAAATACGTATGAGCTAACAAATGAAAACTTGGGCCTCTGTTGAAGATCTGAAATTCAGCAAAAGTAGACTTACTTTGAAGATCTTAGAGATGAGAGTGTCAAGAGAAGCCCAATCAGTCCTGGTGCTCACCGACACCGAGCCCAGGTAGAATTCTTGCTGCCGTTTACTGTCCTACAGATCCAACAGAACACACAAACTGCTCAGCAAAAATCCTTCCTTTCTGATCATGTGATTGTTAAGATAGTTACGTGTTTACCTCTGTTTGATCTGCAATACGGACTAAAATTTTTGCACACACTTCTTCATGCTGAGAGCACACGCTCAGCAAGTCACCAGAAGACACGTCTGAAAGAGAAGGACGCATAAAGAATTATTCCCACTACACAGCTGCATTAAACAACATCTGCACAGGTTTCTGCTCTACCTGAATCTTTACAATCGTTTAGACTGAGGCTAAAGGATTTGGTGAGGGACATGCTGATTGGCTGCCTCAGTGAGGGCCCCACGAGAGAGGCCAGGCCCGACGGCTGGGATGTGGATGAGGTGGGACCAGAACCGGACAAATGCGGCTGACTTCCTGTTTTCAAGTGGTCATTTTCCGCCTTGAGGTTCTCCACAGTTGACTAGAACACAAACGGATTAGAACATTAAATCAGAGCTGCAGGTTTAGATCCAAACCTCCACACAGACGGGTGAAACAAACCTGCATGTTGTGCATGGCTTCTCGAAGCTGCTCCAGCTGATGCGCAGAACTTAAGGCCTCTAGTCGGATGTCTGTCAGCGCTCTCTCCTTCTCCCAGAGCTCTGAGCGTAACTCTGACACAGCTGTATCACAGCTGTCTCCTTCTTCTGCTGTTTCCATGATCCTGCAGAAGTCAAGATACTCTGATCAGAGACAGACGCCCAAACGGAAGCTGAACTCTGTAGCGTCTCTCCACTTACACTGAAGAAGAGGCAGATGCCGGTGTTTTGAAGGACAAAGGCAGATTCTCCCCCGCGTCTCCAACTTCATGAGCCATCTTTGGAGAGTTGGGAGCCGAGGAGTCTGGAGTGGCGATTTCCTCAATGTCTGAGTAGGTTTTGGAGCCTTTTTTAATGCTGAAAGCCTTGTTGAAGGAGCTCCGAAGCTGTGCAGAAACATAAAAGCACGTGCATGAATACAGACAGATATTAATCATCAATCAAATCAAAAAACATTCAAGGTGTTAAAGTGAATGAATCACATGCTTAACGAAGGAATAGTTTGTCACATTACAACAGATTTGTGTGCTGCAGCTCTAATTTATTGATTGAGTGGAATTAAAGAAGACATTTTAAAATTATAATTGGTAACATGCAGGGATGCTGAGATTACTGAGGATTATGTCATTTTTGGTAATGAAAAGGATTAAAAAATACATATTGAATTCAGCTGAATTCATCACTTATTTGGACATAAATTTAAGTAATGGCAGTGCTTTATGTGTGTATCTTTAAAAAAAGATTATTCAGTCATTTCTTTCTACTTAATAATAACAATACATTTTAGATATGTTATTTTTTAGATATTTAGAGAACTTTTTGCCAGTTTGATTTTAAAAACAGAAAACTTAACATAAAAAAATAAATGATCTTACTAGAAGTGACTACCTAGAAAATCAGCATTTAGTAACGTAATTATTTCAAGTTACCAGCATTTTTCTTTTAATTTTGCCCATATTTGTTTATCTTTTAATACTACTCTAAATAAGAATACAAAATGGACAAACTATTCCTTTAAACCTTTTATCTTTGCATTTAATATGGAAGTGTTGGGTCAGTAAACGTTAATTGATGTTGTTTACAACAACGACAACACGTTTTTAACAAAGAATGAAATTCAGAACAAGTTAAAGAAGTAAATAAGGAGGAATATAATTAATAAAAACATATAATGAACTTAAACTGAGTTCTGAAATTCATTTTTAGGTACATCATGTCTGCCACTTGCCACTCAACCTGAATTGAAGCTGTTTATTTCTTTATTGATTATTTGACAGTGTATGAGGTCAATCAGTAGACATGAGGGAGGTTTGTGTTGTTTTAAATGGTCCATCATGCTGTCTGATATAAAACAGATAAATCTCACCTCAAAGACCTGAAAGAGTAAAATAACACAACACAGAGGAAGGAAAGACTTGTCATCCATGCTGCTTAGTCACTTTTAGAAAGGAAAATCTTAACGCAACGACCAGGCTGTGAGGAAGAAAACCTCACTTCACACACTCTTTCTTACCCAACTCTTCTTCTTCTTCTTCTTGGCATCTTGATCCTTCAAGCTTCCCACACTCGACATACTGGTCAAACTGTTGAGACTAGAGATGCTCTCACACGAGTTCTGACGTCGAATACGCAGGTCTAAAAAAATGTTACAAAAAGAAAAAAAACAAGCTGAATAAGAGGAATCAGTCTGGTGCAGAGAGTGAGAGACAGATTAGATTGTTAATCTGCAGACCTTTCATGTTGTCTGGATTGTTTAAAGCGCCATGGATGACAGCCTGGGCTTCTTCATTTCTGACCTTCAGAGCCTCGATTGTCTCCCGCAGCTCGACCAGTTCTGAGTCCTGAACAAACGTGATAAACATCCAAGTGAGATCACTTCAACGAATCAGAAACATGTTACTGCTGCGATAAACAGCATGGAGGGCTGATCCTGTAGTCAGTCTGGAGGTGAGAATACATGATTTAAACATGATGTAGGGAGTTGGTGAGAGGTGAAGAGACATGTGTCCTTCATGGAGGAGATGTTGTCCCCATTCTGATACCCTAAAACCTTCAATAAGAGAGACAATTCTGACCTCTAACTAACCTGGCTCTGCCAGATCTATGTGTAGCCCCGCCTCTTCTAGATTCGGGGGCATGTGCAAAAACATTCTGCGTCTCATTGTGTCTGTTTTCAATGTGTCGTCCAATGCAGATTACATGAGTAAATGTAATACAATAACATATATATTAATTTTTCCAGGTTAATATTATTTGATTTTGTCCTCCTTTACTAAAACTCCAACAAACATTATGAGCTCATGTACTTGGTGAACTTGATCGTCCTCACAGAGTCAGCAAAAGGACACAGAGTCCAGAACAACAGAGTCTTTCTGCTTTGGTTGTTATCTTCTAAAGTCGATTCCACTTTGCGTTAAATGGAGCCACCGGGTCCATCTCCTCAAGGTCAAAGAGCCACTGCTGCAGGCTGAGCTGCACAGGTCAGTGCACTGGCACTAACAACAAAGACTTTTTCTGGTGCGCTCCAGACAGAGCTTTCAGAGAGAGCAGTAAGGCGTGAAGAACTCAGAGAGACTCCTCACATTTACACACCGAACAACGCCTCGGGCGCTGATCAGTCCGCTCGCACCAAAACAGACTGAAGAATGTTGCTTTGAGTGTAAGTGGTCTAAATTCAGCCTGTCTTTAACCTTTAAGAGTTTTTTATTCTTATTTATAGATTATTTTTTTCTTCAGCCCATGATTCTGCAGCCTGGGCCTCTAACCTTCATTCAGCTCCTGCTGTGATCAAAGTCTGTTCTCACCACGTTAGCTCTACAACGCTTAAGATAAATCAAAATGTAGGAATGTGGTCTGGAATTCTGGTTTGTGTGTGACTGAGTTTAATAGCTCAGCTGCGGTGGTACCTTTTGTTCGTGACTTATCGACAGACTCTGCAACCGAGAGGTCATCAACGCCAAACTTTGCTCAAAGGCGGCCACCAGATTCGCCTATTCAGAAAAGACGGAAGACAAAAAAAACTAAATAGACCATTTAAAAAATATGATTTTGTTGGAGGGAATCATCAAGATAAGATGAGATCTTTAAAAGAGTCATATGGCAGAGCTTCATTTAGAATGAGATGAAGTATGAGGAGACTAATGAAACAGGAAAAACCAATTGGCTGTTTTTTAAATGTTGTAAATGAGGTGCTCAAAAAGCCGAATAAAATACAAAAGATAAACAATATCTGTGCAAAATCTCCTTATTCCTAAAACTCTTTCTCTCACATGTATTCCGCAGAAAATTGCTTTCTGTGAAATCACAAAATTGCAATAATATAGACGACAAAGCCCAGTAATTGAAAAATTGCTTATGATTTTGTGTCTAAAAGTCTCAATAATATTAAAAATTCTAATTCTAAAAAACTAATATGAAGCCATGGCCAGCATTTTTATCCTTCTTTTGCAGGTAAACAAAGACACAACCTTCCTGAGAAACCAGATCAACTTCTGAAAAAAGGCTGAAATCACTCAGATACTGAGGGCTACAAGAAATTAAACTCATTTTTATTTATTTTTTTATTGAAATGGACAAACTTATGAATGAGTCTGAGAGAGTAACAGTGTGATGAAGATACAAAAGGCCACATATTTAATACTTACATTAGCCGTTAGCTGAGTTGTCAGATTGGACACTTTCTCCTGTGATGATTCCAACTCTCTCCTCAACATTCGGATTTGCTGTGAGGAAAAATATTAACATTAAAACAAATGATATTACATTATTTTTTGGGTTGATAATACGCAGGTGAAATGATGGTGATCATAGAGTGATAAACCAACTTATTCTCTCAAACACAACACAGATGAGATTGATGGACAGAAGGAAAGAAATAGACGAGGTAGTGAAGGAGAGACGGGGCTGTAAAGACAACACTTACCTCCCCCTGAATCCTTTCCTCAGCCTTTGGAAGAAATGGATTAAAAGTCAAGATAAGACAGAGTGGAGAGAAAGGGGAAGAAAAGTAGACTAATAAGGTACAGGGTAAAGTCTTGAGTGTGAGACAAGAGAAAAACATCCCTGTGTACAAGCATCCGGGTTTCAGTGCACAAACTAACCTCTACCTGCATCTACATGCTGTTCACACTCACCGAAGAGTAGTTCGATGAGGCGTTGGATGCTAACGACAGTACAGACCCATGAACTGGAAAGTAAAGACAGAAAAATACAAAATAAGCAAACGAGCAGCAGAATTTTTATAAAAGGCGGAACAGATTTTATTAAATTAAAATAAATACATGCGTGTTTCACCTTCATCATTAGGCTCTCTGTCCCTGAAGGATCCAGACCGAACCATTCCCATACTGCGTGGACGCTCAGCCAAAGACAAAACGCTGCCTATCGGTGACGCGCCGTACAGCTCCATGGACGCGTCGTGCGTTGGGATGCTGTTGGACCGAGTCATTCTCGGAGGTCCGCCTACAGGACTCGAAACTAATAAATCCTCATGGTTATCAACTCATATGTGTCACACCGCTCACATGTGTAAACTGATTCCTCTAAGTGTAAGTGCATGTGTAGATACACACCCATGCCAATCTTAGAGGTGCGGGGCAGGGAGGTGGGTGAGGACAGCAGTGGAAGGGTGAGTGAGTCGTTCATACTGAGAACAGTGTGAGAGTGCCTCCTCTCTCCCTTCTCCTTCCCTTCCTCCTCAGTTTGAGAGACACCATTGAAACTAGAGACAGTGGACAAAGTCATTTTTTTATCTGAAGAATCTAAAAACTGTGGAGATCTTAAGCTTTATTTATAATCATGAGATTAAATAGATGACTTTCCTTCTGGAATTATAAGCTTGTTTGGATTTCATTTCTGCCAATCTGTACTTTGGGTTCGTTCAATCACTGTACGAAGAATATTCTGCCACTTTCTCCCTTTTGACTAATGTTATTCAGAACATTTCGGCTAAAACGTTGACTTTATTCACATTCAGTGAGTTACATTTACATCTGCAACTTCATTATTTTTTATTGAATTTGCCAAAGAAACCAAACTCAGGAGTGCAGAAACACAAGTGCATATAGTGTTCTGGCAGTTTAACTGCAGTTTCATGCAAACACAGAAAAACACAGATAGAAATGCTCACGTCAGCATTAAAGACTTACACAAACAGGTACAATTTGCAGGAATCTACTGTAGTGATTTAAAACAAGTTCTATGTGTGTGTGTGTGTGTGTGTTCAAGAGGGTAACTATGTGTAAGTGTGCTCTTACATACCTTAAACCTTTCTTTGGCAGTGTGTTCCGGTCTCTCTGAGAACTGTGGAAATAAAACAATGTTTCTATTTAAGCACCAGCGCAGGGAGTTATTAACTTTCATGAACAGGCAGCAAGTACAAAGAGGCACAGCAAGACTGGCAGGCAGCTGGTGTCAGGCAGTAATCATCATTTCAGTCTGGTACAATACTGATAACAGGCCTGTAGTAATTATAAGTCAGCAACCCATTAAAGTGTGTGTGTGTGTGTGTGTGTGTGTGTGTGTGTGTGTGTGTGTGTGTGTGTGAGAGAGAGTGGTTAGCTTGTTGTTTGCTTTAACAATGTAAAAACAGATTTCTGTCTTCACCATTGAATATAAAAATGTACCAATAATCTACATTTCTGTACAAATTAAATGACAAAACTCAAAATAAATGTGATTCCTCCTGTTCAGTCAGTAAAAAATGGGTAGGATGTGAATTTATAATGGGGGATATTGGACATTTTTTCTGCCAGTGCTGAGCATGACTTGGTGCATTTCTTCAGATGACCAGGAGGTGTCGCTAGACAGCTGATTTGTAAGACTATCTGAGGTCCAAATCTGCCAAAGTTAATAACCATATTTCACCAGGACTGAACTGACCTGTCTGTGAGAGTCAGTGAGACTTTACTTCCAGAGCTCCAGCTGGACGGAGGGCCTCTGTCCTCCTGTCTGTCTTTGTCTTGCCGCTCTGAGGAGGTGTAGCCTCTTGCCAAAGTCTCCCGTTCCCTCCCCCTGTCCTTTTCTTTCTCCTGGGACTCTGGGGCCAGACTCATCTGTAATGGCAGTGACTCCAAGCTGCGATGCAGTCCAGAAACGCGAGGGTAGAGAAGCGGAGAAGTGCTGCCTTGACTTCCTTCAACTCCAAGAGAAGTGACCTGCCTGGGTCCCAGTCCGATGCTAGGGCTTGAAAAGCAGGCAGAGGAGTTCACATTGAGTAAAGGTGCTGGACTGGGGTTAAGGCAGGAGCTGGGTGAGTTTCCTGCTGAACTACAAAGTTCTTGGAGCTTGGAGTATGGAGGGATCTTTGGAGGTAGAGCATCCTGAACCTCAACTTCCAGGCTGTTGGAGTTCAGCTTGTCCAGTTGAGCCATGGATGGAGGCTTTGACAGGCTACGAACACCAGACAACCTGAAGAAACACCAAAACATTGTTAAATATTAATGATTTGATGTGCATGTGTATGTGAAAGTCACAACATAAAAGTTTCCATACCTCTGGGTACTGGGTGAGCTCAGATCAACGCTCTTGCCACTGCTGGGGGGTCTCAGCCCATGAAGCTTCCCTCCATTTTCTGAGGGGGTCTGAGCTGGACTGCCTTTTAAAAACCCACCTCCACATTCTGAGTCAGATACTACAGCTTTATATTTGGCTCTCTCTTTCTCCTTCTCTCTGTCTGTTTGATTGACAGGACTGGGACTTGGGATTCCACGCCCGCTTGTCTTTCCAGAACCAAGTCCTGAGGTGGGCTCTTTGAGCCTCGAACCCTGTGGTGCAGTGGTGGAAGGTTTGGTTAGCCCAGGTCCTGTGTCCACAGTGGTGCTGACTGGACGAGCGGAGCTTGGCCGAGTTAAAGTCAGGGTGCTTGTCTTTGCTGGGCGTGGCAGAGAGCGATATTGGAGAGACGTCCTGGCATTTGGAGACAAAAATCCACTTTGGTCGCTGTTTGAAACATCTAAACTTGTCTTCCGTCCTCCTGCACCTGTGCATGGCTTGACAGGAATACCAGATGTTTTGGGGATCTTTCCTACAGTTGTTGAGCTGCTGGGTATGGAGCTGACGCTCGTTGCAGCAGATGTATTGGAAACGTTGACGCCATTGCTGGAAGTTGTGGAGGCCTTCTTGAAGCCAAAGTTTCCACCAGCTGAAGGCCTGACCAAGCCGGATGGAGGTTTCCGCTGCTCACCTGTTCCAGTCCCATTTCGATTGTCTTTACCTGCATCAGAGCTGGAGCGCTGCAGTCCTGAATTCTTCACCGCTAACCGAGACTTATCCATGGGCTTCCCATCTGACTTGACAGTACCTGCAGGAGAAAACAACTCAGATGAGTTAGAATGACACTGAGCAGTTTCGGATGAGGACTGAGACTAACCAGTCCACATTAGGACACGATATCTAATCTGAACACCTACGTCTGACTGTCTGCAGATAAAAGCTTTTCTCTAGACTCAAACCAGCTTCAGAATCCGACACTGCTATCACACTCTTACTCCTCTTTTCCATCCAGCTGTCTTTTTCCAGTCAGTGTTTAAGGTTTCCAGTAAGTTCATCTCCACGTGTTTCAGCTGTGGACGATCAAGATGAGTACGGCTGGAAAAAGTGGTGATTATGAAATGTCTTTGTAGGCAAAAAATAAGAAAAAACCCATGAAAATCACAACTCATGAAAGCTCTTTGGATAAATATGGTGTTAGGACAAATAACCTGATGACATGCTGGTGATTACTTTCCATTTTCCAACTTAAAAATTAATTGGAGTTGTTTGGAAGTTAATACCAGAATAACAATCTATTAGACACGTAAGCACTCCACTGTACACGCCGCTCGCACAAGTCTAAACTGCCCACACTCATAATTTGTATTTAATGGGTCTCATTATGTGAGGTTTATATACAAGAAATTAACAGAGTTAAAGAACTGCTGTTGAATGGGACCTACCAGTGTGCTGCCTGGGGACATCTGGACTTACTTACACATATTCAGAAACCCGCAAAAGACACATATACACACAGATTTGTGCAGATGTTTCTACCACACATTCTCAGTTCTCAGCGTTCAGACTCAGACGCTATCAAACTCTGACAACAAATTACCTCGGGAGTTCTTTTCTAAAATTGAAAACTGGGTTTAGATGTCAAGTCAGAAACTTGTGTAACCACAAAGTTGCTCATTCAAGGAACACGAGAGTGAGGAATCATGCTGTCACTGGTGAGAAACAGACAGAGCTGAGGCGTTCGTATTGGTTTGGAAATGAATGTTGGCTGATTCACTGACAGCAGCAGTGATGGTTGAACTCAGAGGTCGACGCAGTGACACGCACGGAGAAAAGAGACCATGAATCACCACACGCATGTGAACAGAATTAAACGTAAACAGAACAGGAAGGCGAAGAAATTATTTTCATGACATTTTAACATTTTTAGGCAATTTTATCTAATGTAGCTATAATGTAGAAAAGCATAATTTCATCTTTCATTCTAAGCTAGTTGTTGCTTTTCATTAATTCTGCCACATTTTTATCATGTTTCTTTTTAATGAATTGATTCAAAGTTGTTTTAATGACGTCCTGGTAAGAAATATAATCATCTTAATGCAGGAACAAATTCTGGGTTGTTTCATTTACCATTTTATCTTGCATTGACTCTTTTTTTTTTTTAAGAAAGTCTAGCCATATTTTGGAATGATGATGAAACAAATGAGATAATAATGTTACATTTCAACAACAAATTACTTTTCTAACAATTAATTTAAGAGATTAAATGTTAAGAATGTCAGCAAATTAATCTTTAAATGACATGTTAAACCAGCGGTGCCCAGCTGTTTAACAATCACTATCCTGCATTTATTTAATTGTTTCACTTGTTAAAGCTGGTAATCACCCATGTTCATTTGTTCATCTAAAATATGCTGGATTGTGGTCCTTAAAACAAAAAAGGAGCACGTAAATCACAGTCTCAAACCCAGTGGTGGGCTAAGTAGCCATGATGGCTGATTCCCACTGGTGTCATTAATAACAATGAAACCCTGGCACTCAGTTCACAGGCTGCTTCAGCACACTTGTTTGGGATATCTATCATTTCAACAGCTGGCAAACACAGGACAGCTCCATGAAACATGGCTGTTTGCACAGCCCCCGACTATCTGGACTGGCACACAGCATAGTTACTAATATCCTGTTGTTTTGCTTGTCTATATGTGTGTGTGTGTGTGTGTGTGTGTGTGTGTGCGCTTACATAAACAGCACACAGATGGTGTGCTTTAAAGGCAGCTGCACAATCCCTATCATTGTGCTCTTAATGTAAGTGTGTATGTGTAAGTGTGAGGGGTGAAACTTTTCAGGCTGGCACAGTGACAGATCTGTACACATACACACATCAGCAGGAAGACCCAGCCTGAAAAGTCTTTATTTCAGCACTATAAATTCTTTCTGTTCAGAACCAAAAATAGAGCTTCGATGGTGGAGGACACGAGGAGAAAAAACACTGTCCGAGTGTGTTTTTATGTGCGTGTGTGTGTGTGTGTGGTTGGCTGGCAGGAAGGGTGTGGGTGGTGATGGGCATTTGATACATGGCACTGCTTTCTATAAGCCCAGAGGGTGGGCTGCTGCAGCTGTGGACGAATGAGTCTTACAAAGACAGCGAGTGTGTCTGTCGGTGCGTGGGTGTAAGACAGCCAAGAGAGAAAGGAGAGTTTAACAACCAAGTCCAAGAAATCTGTCAGTCTGTTCAAGGTATCAAACCATGACAAGAGTAGATATTAAACATGGCCATCTGTGTGAATCTGTGCTTCATCACTCACCCGCAACTTTCAGCCCGCTCTGAGAGGTGTGTGTGATCGGAGACGTGACTCCTACAGGTGGGTTTCGTCCTTTCTTCAGCCCATTCCCCTGACCCAGAGTCTGTGGTTTCTTCAGTTCTCCCTTCCCTCCTTTCCATTTGTTGGCAGCTTCAGACTTCAAACTTCCCGTATCGTAGGCGCTGCTGCTTTGGCTCTTGCGGCTCGGTTTGCTATCATCAGAGTCCCACGATAGACCGCTCTCCACCAGAGATCTCTTCTCTGCATCTGTGCGCATCTACATAGAGAGAGACAGACAGGTGCTTACCGTCATCAAAAAGTGTACAAGAAATAAATAATAATCTCAGAGCATATTTCCCTACATTATATTTTATTCTGTTCACTTTGGATCTGTTAACCCTGTTCAAGAAAACAGGACTTTATTTACATATTTTTAAATATCACCTTTTGAGTCCCAGTGTATCAATTATTCATAAACAGAGTTTTTAATTTTATGAGGTCCAACTGATCCGTAACAGCTGGAGGAAATTAAACATGCAACCAAACAAAAGCTCAGGAAGCTGCAAATATTTAAAACAAATTGATTTTTTACTTCCTTCGTGGAAAAAAAATCATTTAACAGTCTTGAACAATTTTGAAGAAACAATATTTTATTTCCTCTGTTGTCTTAGTAAATAAATATATTATCTGTGACCTGAACCTCATTAAAAGCAGCGCCCATGATCCGTTGGAAACCATAATCCCATTTAACTCTATCTGCAGCTTTCCACTTCACCAAACTGTGATGCGTTTAATGCTTTAAGAACTGTTTCTCAGACTCAGTCTGATCATCACACACACAAAGACACAGAAAAAAGCTGTAAGTCACAAATTAAATAAACTAGTGGCTTTCAGTCTGATCTTAAAAAATGAGGAAAATACTCCAAACAAGAGAATCCAAACTGAAAAGCTACAAGGTGGAATGTGGTTTTCAATTTTCAGTGAACCTAAATGTGGAGATTGTAATAATTCACTTGCTAACTGATTTAAACAATTTCACACAAAAATTAATTTGTAGGTTTCGAATGACTTACCAGTGTAAAAATACATGTTATATTTTATGATTTGATGTTTTTGGAGATTATTTGTATAAAACAGTACACTCATCTGTATATATTCACTTTACCCAGATATATCTTCAATCTATTTGATGATCAACTTCTAAAATGAGCATCTTGTTTGTGTAACAGTAAATTTTATTTCATTTAGCATGGGAACCCTTTAATTTATGTCAAAATATGTCTATGTGTGATTGATTCATGAAAAAGTGGCAGACAGAGCAAATGCACCAAAATCCCTGATGTCTCATCTTCCACATCTAAATAATCTCTGTTTATACATATCAAACCAGAAGTGGACTGAACCAGTAAAAAGAAAACTCATATGTATGATACACTCTCTGTGAACAACCACATGATGTGAAAACAGACACAGTGTGACACACTGACCAACAGAGAGAAAACAGACAACACAGTCTAAACACAATCCATCAAGAAAGAATGTCAAAAAAAGAGAATAACAATAAACAAGAGGAAGTATGACTATCGGGTCATCAGTCAGGTTAGCCAAGTTCCTGTACATTTTTGTGTAAGTCTATGTGTGTGTGTGTGTGTGTGTTTAGAGGTTTACTAGTTGCACAATGAACCGGAAGATGGATGAATACGATGCTGTGTTTGTGTCTCTTTGGAACTTTGCACTCACAGATTCTCACGGGTATATCCATGTTCTGAATTCTGTTTTTAGGAAAACACTAAACTCTGTAGGCAGGTTCATGTCACCTGAGGCGGAGGTTTGCAGGAGTGTGTATTTGTTATATTGTCTTCCTGCTTTGACAACGACATGCCAGTAAAACACGGCTATTTCCTCACAAACATTATGTGACTGTTGTAACAGATGAGGAAAGAAACACTGATAATGGACTGATAATATCATACTAATGACACATGTATGGACAAAGCACACAGATGGTGTGATGCTGGGAGGATGAACTGTGTAAACTTGTGTATGTGATCCACTCGACACTGCTGATACATCGCAACCACTAATTCTTTTCTCCATTATCGATCTTCTCCAGCCCACATCAGGGTTTAATATGTTATACAATAAGTGGAAGATATGGGAGATGGATGAAGCTCCAGAGTTTTCTTTAAGGAAATTAAAAGCAACAGAAACAAACAGGGAACCTGTGAAGCGAGGTGATCTGAGGAAAAAAAAAAAAACTGAAGGAGAGACGTAGCTTTAGGGCAAAAGTCAGAGAGACAAGTATCAGCAGAAAAAAAGATACGGGGAGCCATGTGTGTTCGATTCTGTGGGGTGCATAGTGATGTGATGCATAGTTGCCATGGGAACGATGCCATGGGGTCTGATGGTTGAGTCTTACAGCTAGGCGTGGTGGGAGGTTCTTCCGACTCACTGGCCCGGCTGCAGGACTGCAGATGGTCCTGTGAGTCTGTGTGTGTGAGTCTGTGTGTGTGTGTGTGTGTGGGTGTGCGCGTGCGTGCGTGGTTCATGTGTGTGTACGTGTGGATGGCTGTGCTTTAGACCTGTCCTTTAGTATATGTGAGCAGACAAAGACTCGCACTCTCAGCATCCATTTGCTTGGGTTGCCATGGCTACAATGATTCCCTCTTTCTGCTTCCCTCTGTCTATCACAGTCTCTCTCTGCCTCTGAAATCCCACCACATTAGACTCATACACCACACTGCGGAGGTGTGACCTAAATCAGACATGCTAACACAAACACACACATAGAGGGAACTACTATAGCTACAGATGGATCTTAAAGAGTACCAAGCGGAGCTGTGAACAGGATGTTAAAACACAGAGGTCGTGAACTTGAGTCCTCTAGACCCTCAATCATATTTATGAGACCACAACATACATATGGTTTACCTTAATTTGTAAGAAAAGCTTTTCAAACTAAAG
This sequence comes from Pachypanchax playfairii, assembly GCA_006937955.1. NCBI lineage: Eukaryota > Metazoa > Chordata > Actinopteri > Cyprinodontiformes > Aplocheilidae > Pachypanchax > Pachypanchax playfairii. Next base: position 4,101,289 of record SSNP01000007.1, on the reverse strand, counting down.
CCATTAAGATTTAGTTAATTTTAAGTCATCTTAATCAAGTGGATAAAAACAACCAGCCAAAAATCAGACAACTGATAAATAAATTAAAATCCCCAAATTATCTGCAGCTGTAGCATGGTGATAACATAAAGTAATTGGAATCATAAAAATGACTGTATTTATAGTTCTACTAGTTAATTAGACTGAAGTTAAGAAGCGTTGCACAGCTCCTAAATCAGAATTAGGTTTATTTGTCCAAGTATGTTGCACATACAAGGATAAAGAGAACGTCTGGGATAAATGCAGCTTTCCCAGCATGCAGTGGGATTGTTGCAGTCAGCATTGATCAGTGCAGATATACTAAATATTACAGGCAGTTGTTTGTGTCCTCAGACACATCCTCCTCATCCTTATCGGTGCCTCAGTAGATCAAAGGAACAATCAATACTTTCTGCAAGCCAAATACACACTTCTGATCTGTGTCAGTGAAGGTGTATACGTGTGTGTGTTTCTTACCACAGTGGTTGAGTTTCTTCGAGAGCCAATGGGAGTAGTAGGGAGGGAATTGAGAGTCGGACTCGTGTTGAATTCCTCAAAGCTCAGGTTGTCTGAACCGTCACTCAGTCCACTGCTGATGGAGCTGCTCTCATCCCAACTAAATAAAACAAGGACAATAATATTCATGTGTTAGAACAGCAGTTTTTATAAGCCCTCTTTGCTGTAATTTTTGAAGCAAAGTAAAAATTAACACCTGATTTTAAGAGAGATGGATGGGTAAAATAAATGTGTGTACAAAAAGATTGTAATTGTCTGTTATTCGAAGAGAAGATTAAGCTAAACTCAAACAGGTAAATTATATGCTTCAACTTTGGTATACAAATTTGGGTTCTGAACAGACTTTTTAATCCAACAAATTGGAATTTAAATTCAAAATGATTCTAAAGATTTTAGAGATAAAGTACTTAATTTTTGCACAAAAGCCTTTTGCTCCCATTTACAGCAGATATCATTCAAGATCAGTGAATAAACCAAAAACATTCAATTCACTAGAGTTCATTCTCCTTATCATCATTTCCTACCACCAGCTGGATCACTTGGCTCTCTGTCTTCCACTTTGTCTTTTGATTAAATATTCAGAGCCCTCGTTTAGAACACTGTTCTAGATACCAAACTCTCACACTGCATTAAGAATCAGCAACGTTACTGAGATGATCTCAACCCACACACACAAATATAGCACTGAAGAGCAAAGACTGATGCATGAGCCCACACTGCATGCAGCAATGGTTCCGGCTCATCGGGACTGCTCACACCTTCCAGAGAGAAATTATACAGAAGATTGTGTTTTATATAAGGCAGTTAAAAGGGGCCTCTACAGTGGTTCGTTTTATTCGTGAGGGTATATGATGAAATTTCCTGCTCACATATTTAAGTCTACAAATAATTTATACTTATACATCTATTTTAATCCTGTAGAAAGCTGAACTATTTTTAAGAGCAGTAAAGACGAGCTATTATAACCAGGATCCCTGTATATCAGAGCAGATCTGTAACATTCACTTTCATTATGTTTCTCCAGATGTGAATAGATGAGCTGCGTTTTTTTTCTGTTCATTCCCGTGGTTGTATTACATGAGGGTTTATTGGGGTTATTGTTACTAAAATGATGGATTCTTTTGTGAATATCATCAGTGAATGAAAATCCAGTTTTTTTCTATTTGGATTTTTTCCTCAGCAACTCTCACTGAGCAATCAGTTTTGATTGAGCACTCCCTGGCTGAAATAAAATACAGTAATCTGACAAATGTGGCTGCATGAGAGCTGCAGATACAATTAGAAGAAATGTGTTCTTTGGCTAAACACAACAACTTGTGGGACCGAGAGAGAGGAAAGTGAAAAAGGAGAAGATGAGGGTTACAGATTCACAGACGCTTATTGACAATAAATAGGTCATAGTTAGGAAGTCAGGGGGTTGGGGTTTTCTCTCAGAGGGGTCAAAGGGTTAGCAGACTGATGCTGAACTGTATTATAAAGCAAGTCAGAGGGGCGGGGTTTGCTTAATGAGGGCAAATACTGTACACTGAAATAAGCAGAGGATGGAGGTAGAGGAAGCGCTACAGGCCTTCCAGTTGGGTGCCTGTGTGGGTCATGCTGCAGCCTGGGGGGGGAGTTGATGGCAGTGATTTGGGGGTGGGGGCTAAGCTAGGGGATGGCCTCATCTACCCTGTGGGTATATCTTAGAAACCCAGAAGAACCAAACATGATTTTTACTGAGGTGGATGCCTGTCATGATGCTTCATTGATATGCCAGAGTAAGATTAAGGTCACATTTAATACACTTCTAGTCTCAAAACATTCTCACATCTTTGTTTATTAAAATAACTGATGGAAAAATTGAAAAGTGGGCGGGGCTTTTCGTCCCACGTCTCTAGTGAACAGACTCTGGCTCAAAAAATACAATATGTAAACAGGATACTATAGCTTCACTTTTAAATAATTAAAGAACATATAGTGAGACATTAATCTTTTACAAACTATGTGATTTAAAACAATATTTTACCAACTTGTGATTCTGATTGTTTTTCATATACTGTTAAAGGTTTTTGGAGCTTTCTGTCTGTCCACCAGTGCTTTGAATGCTAGTGTGCTCTTTGTTGAATAATTCAGGTCTGATAGGAAATAGAACAAACAGCCTCTCTGCTGAGTTTCATATCATGTATCTGACAGATGTGAAAACAGGAACCACTGAAGACAGAGACAAGGTCAAGGGTCATATATCATCAAAAAGGTGTCCACAAAAGAATGGAGTAAATATGTTCAAAAAATTGAAAACTTAGTTTTGTTCTTATATATAAATTTAGATTCATTCAATAAATTCATTACAAAGAAGCTCTCGAGTCTCTCAGATACAGAAAAGACTCAAGTAAATGAACCAAAAATAAAAATTAACAATCACCCAGTGCTACAACTCAATTATGAATCCATAGAAGAAGTTTTTTCTGACCATCTTGTGTATAATCTGTCGACAGGAAGATCTAAAGAATTTATAATCAGTCTCCTGAGCTCCTAAAATCCCTGACTGCACAGAACACCTCCAAAATCCCAGAGACCTTAGAAAGTATCTACAGACGATCTTAAGCCTCTGAAACGTTTCGTGAACATTATGATCCCAGTCCTTTTCAAGGGTTTTGGCAAAAGCAAAATTGTCCTATTTCCCATTGAAACCTGATTCTTTACACTGACACTGAGCAGAATATAAAGCTACATCTCCAACAACTGTTATTTATCTCATCTTACTATTTAACAGTCCTGTTCTTGGTGAGATATAAAGAAGGCTGAGCATGTAAAGAGGCAGACACTCAAGTGAAGTGATGTGCAAGGAGAAAATAAAGAACTGAAAAGAGAAATATAAAAATAAATGTGCTACGCAAAAAAGACCAGCTGATGTATAGTGTTGCTTTTTAATCAAATGTCGCCTCTTCAGATCTCTTTTTGCATCTTGTAGCAGCAGCTTCTGGGTTTCGAGCTGACCTGAAGAGAGGGGAAGATGTCTGGAGGGAAGCTAAAGAGATTCAGACACTTAAAAAAATGAAATCCAATAACTGTAATTCTGTGTGCAGGTAGAATTTTGATGCTGACTCGATTTAAGCTGCAATACGTGTCAATTAAAGTTGAGGTGTGTGTAATATGGCTCATCCTTCACCTTTACCTGACAGCACAATATGTGCAAACTCAGCCTCCATCTGACCTGAGCGCACGCTATCCAGAACCATAAGCACATACAGCATATTGAAAGTAGCCACAGTGAGCAGAGGACCACCTGCAGAGCAAACTGAGATTCAATTACCTCCCCCAGGGGCACCATGAGTTAAATAACTCTCTTCTATTTGCTGAATAAATAAAGAAAGGTGGTAGCGGTCAACATAAACAACATCCTCTTTTCACAGAAACATGATTTCTTTGTTCCTCATAGTGTGCAGTGAGGAGCGGGACAGCCACACCCACAAAAACACTCAGCAGCTCCACAAGCATTCAAGAGAGAACGGCTGAATAGCTGCTGCACTAAAGATCTGCCATTTATTAACATGCTTCTGTGTTCTCTGGATGTTATTGCTCTGATATGAGTGGAAGTGCTCTTTTTTAGCTGCTCATTATGAGATCTCTCCTCTCTTCAGCAATGAGTGATGGTAGACAGAAAGTGAGAGAAATACAATAGAAACAAAAGGAGGGAAAAAAACCCACAGCAGAGAGGAAAAAGACATATTTGCTCGTGGTTTGTCAGAGCAGTGTTTCATGTAATTTAGACACCTGATAGCCTGCAACAGCAGACCTACCAGTTTTAGCTGATTAGCGTGCAATCTAAATGAACAATGGTTAAAACTGGATGGAAGCTGTTTAGAGGGACGTGATGCCTCCATAGAGCTTATTACAACATGCATGAATAAACTTCTGCATACAAGAAAATGCCTTTAATGGCAATAACCATCTAAAAACACATTTCCAAGCCCTTTACTCTAATTTTTAACAATAAATTCTAAGTTTTTTAACCCCTAACATGTTTCCTTTACTCTAACAGTGACCTAAATTTAACCCTTGACCCCCCCTAATAAAAAAGAAAAATCACACCCAGAAACAACACACATGCAAGAAAATTAGCAATACATTTTCGATTTTGATAATACATTTTCTTTCACTTCAGCCTGAGTTATGAATGATGTCAAATTGTAAGTGACATTTAACAGAGGAATTTCCAAAATGTCTTGAGGCTCCTGATATATGAGTCGCAGAGCCTCATTCTCATGTCACTGGGATTCTGAACACAGTCAAAAAAATCAGTCACTTTTCTCATCGTTTGGAATCCTTCCTTTATTCAGGTTTGCTGAATAAGTAAGTGTAAATAGTGTGAGATAACTGTGGGAGAAGTTAGCAACCACATTGCAAACAAAATGAGAAATAAATAAGATATTTTATGACTAAATTATAACAAGAACATTTCCATGACTGTTGCAACCTTAACATGTTTCAACCATGTACATAACATGTTGCAAACGTATAATATGTACTAATTCAGTGTGATTTCAACTGAAAATAAAGTATTTTCTTGCAATTTTATGTCTCCAACTACAATTGCAGCCCAGTCAGACACAGGCTTTAGCATCAGAATCAGATTATTCCACCAAATCATCAAGAAGGAATGGTGAATGCTAAAAATGCTAATGTGATGTTACAAATCCTGAGGTGATAATGTATTTCAGTCAAACCTGCTAGACCATGTTGGATCAGATAAGACTGTCGAGGTCTGTTGGAGAAACTACACACAGACACATGGACATGGAGTGGCTCCAGATCTGTTCAAACACAACAGATGAAAAAACTGATACCAAAACCAGATTTTCTTTCTTCCCTCATGGGGTTAGACACGTCCTTTCCAGGGTGCTATGTGGACACAACCTTTCCAATGTGCCTTAATTCATGGAAACTCTGCAGTTTCACAGCACACAGGAACTTTCCATCTCTGTTAAAATTTGGTATAACATGGCAGAACCCAAAATGACTAAATCAGATGAGCTGCTGGTTTTTAGTGATATCATTTGAAGCAAGTGGAAAGAAGGGCACTGCCACACTAGTATTGGACAATCAATTAAAAACCATTGAGACAGTTTGCTGAAGATGGTTAATTTGTTAAATTCTTGACCAGTGACAATCTGTGATGACCTGATTGTGAGAAATAAATTGTCTCTAGTTTCAGTTTTAGCAGATCAGGCCAAACCAAAGAGGAAGTAATGAGCCTTTAAGAGCTGAACAATCACTGCACTGTCAAAAACATCCCATCCCACCTTACAGCAGGTGCAAGCATGCATGAATACTGCCATTTATGGTGTTCTGGAAGCCGGATAAATGGTGGATTTAAAAAAAAAAGAACAAAAATCAAACGTCTACCATAAAAAGTAAATGTTAAGATGAACAAGCATTTGAGCTAAGAACAGTCTGTTTCAACAGTTTTACTGCTGGTTCTGGTCTAGACATGCAAAACAGGATCTAAACCCAACTGACAGCAGTTTCAAATACCTGAAGTGACACTAAGCACACATCAGCAAACACTGTAACAAAACCAAACTGACTCATTTGCAGCAGAGAGCATGACTGGCCACACCTAATCTCAGTTTTTTTTTTTCCTGTGAACAAAGAAACATTCACTGAACTGACCAGGCTGTAAAATGAACTATAATATAATAAGAAGAATATGTTAATTTTTTTGATATGCTTTCCTCAAATGTGTAAATAGATTAGTGGTCATTTACCTCATAACACATAAACAGGAGAGAAAGAGTGGGGGGGGGGTATGGTTGACATGCACAGATGGTCAACAATATGTGTCCCTGGACCTCCTCATCAGCTTATCACCAGGAAACAATAACACACACTCATACACACACGGCCTTACACACAGATCTGTGAATCACTCGAACGTATTATAAACACAGAAAACTGCAAACTCATTATTTTCCAATCAAAGCTTTATAACCGTTAATATAATACTGAAGATCAAAAAGGTTTTTTTTTCTCTTTAGATTCTGTCTTGTGCACAGGATAATCCTTTACTACAGCACCATGTAAGGTCATAGAAGCATTCCCTCCGCAAAGCCCTTGTTATATCTTGAGAGTCTCCAGATACTCTGACACATGTTCACACACACATACATGATACTGCAAACATGTAGCAGATGTGGTACACATTACTTTGAAATGCACTTTAGATATAAGCATATATATTATTATTCCACCTGCAGTAAGTGAGTCCTGGTATGTTCTTATCAGACGTATACTGCACTACATGGTGCTGGCATTTAATCTGAAAAATACATATAAAATAAACACTTGAACCAATTTTTATTACCAGTTCCACATTGTTGTCTTGGTCCTCAGGGCACTTGTTAGGTAATTACCAACAAATCAGCCTAATAAGACATGGATTTTGATTAAAAGCCCAACATGGTCTTATTACATTGTATTGTTGTACACTTAAGACCCAATTAAAAACTGGCCGGCCCACCAGAACACAAAAGAATAATTCCTCGTTGAGCGAAATTTATAATTTCCTGTCTGTCTTGTTTCCACAGTGTGAGATGGAACAATGTGTAATTGCTGCTTTGACAGCCCTTTTGTGCACATATATGCACATTTACTGATGGACACACCCAGCAGTGTTTGGGCATTACAGGGGATTACAGAACAGGCTGGAGTTAATGAGCTCACAGTTACTACTAGTTCCATCTGCCACCAGGATCTGGACAAAGCAGTGGCTTCAGCTAAAGATGATACAAGAAAATATGAAGGCAGCATCCCTAAATGGCTAATGCATGTCGGATATTTGACCGGCATCAACCTGACAGCAATTGCCTCAAGGTTTAGGTCACAACTGCCCTGTCACCCTCATGCAGAGCTTGTATTAGCTGTCAGAAACATGGGATGTGATCTGAAGGGAATTATTGCAGTTTTGATAAAGTCATAGTATGAATGCGTGACAAGGTAGAGCAGTTTGTTTTTTAAATGCTCTAAGGTGTGATTGTGCGTGAAAGAAAATGAAGTTCCATCATTCTTTCAGGCTTTCCGACACAAAGAGGAGAACACATTCTGTAAATGCTTGAGGGTGTGCTGGATGGAAAGTTCAATACAACAAGAATCCTGGTCCTTTCCGAGTATATGAACTACTGGACATACAGAAGAAACTAGATTAAAAAGGAGGAACTTCTTCTTGAACAGTAAAATTATCTCAAAGTTTCTTCATCTGACTAAAGGAAGGATGATTTTGTTTTTTATCATATACAACAATTTGTATCTAATAGTTTGCTTCTAACTCTTTACTACTGTATGAAATGGGACATTTGAAGAACAGTAGAAAGCTTCAACAGCCATACAAGGACTACTGAATAAGAAACTTTCTTAAGGAAAAAAAAAAAAAGAGAAAAAAGTATGACGTCCCACTGGGTCACCTTGATGTTCTCATACTGTAATAAACCTCAAAAAGGAAAACTGTGGGGAGTCTGGAGAAAGTGTGTGGATGGGTTCTTAAAAGGCTAGCCTCTGCTGTATTATCTCCTCAGTCTTCTTAGTCAACCTAGACAGGGTTAAAGTTTAAAGGTTAATGCCTCCCAGTCTAAACAAGATTTGAAAGCCCTAAAAAATACAAACAATGGATTTTGAACCAAATTTGCATAGATTTTAAGGGTAATTACTCAGGAAGACTTAAAGAAATGTCAAAGATTTTCACTCAAAGTATTCCGATCATCTTATTGTGTAGAGAACAACTACTTGGGTGAGAGATTTCACTGAAGAGTGTCAGGAGGTAGTGACCTTTAACCTCCAAAGTCCCTCTCTTCTTTACAAAAGAGAAGGAAGCAGAAGAAGGACTGCACTCCCGGGACAACCAGGAATGGCCTTTTTAAATCCCCTTCATAAGTAGTTGGGTCTGCAGGGTGGAGAGCTTCTCAGCTCCAACTCAGAACCAGGGAGGAGCTCACGAAGGGGAACCCCCGGCACACAGAGGCCCAAGACAGGGGTTGGATCGTTGGGTAGAATTACCTCTGGCCTTCCTCCAGACGTGTCAGCTGACTTAACGGCTCTGTGAAATAACGACGCACAGGGGATGTTTTGGTTTGAAAAAGATAGAGCGAAGGAAGAATAAGTGAGAGAAGGACGATACAGGAGGAAAAGAAAGAGCGGGAGGCACCGCTTTTGAATAAAGCACAGCTTCTTCCAGGTTACTCCTAACTTGAAGCAGCTGTGCACAAGACTCAGCCAAAGACATTTGCAGCAGCACAAACACAAGCAGATCCACTGACAGCTGCTTTTTAATCAGCAGAATACTGTAAAGAAACAAAGCCTGGAGCAGTTTGAACCCAGTCAGACAGCTGTGTGAAGAGCTGAGCTGAAAACACATTCAGACAAAAGCAAACAAGTTAACACTCAAATGAAATATGGCAGAGCTAACCTATTTAGTCCAGGTAATAAAAAAAGTTGCACAAATACCCAACAGTGTCAGACTGGTATTTATTTTCACAAAGGTTCCCCAACTATCCAACAACAACTAGTACCAAACTGTAACATTTATTAATATTACACAGAACTCATTTGTACATTTCTCCTGCAAATCTAAAAAAAAAAAAAACATCTACTTCCAAGAAGAACTAAGTAAATGTTAAGTGAATATTAAGCCCAAAGACTATTAAATTATGTACATTACCAACAAAGTATCTGAGCTCAACTAAAGTTAAACCACAGATCCCACTTTAAGTCTTCTCCAGTGGCTCTGTGGGAATTTCCTTATAAATATAGAGAATAATTTCTTTAAAAATCCTGCAGTTCCGTATTTCCAAAGATTTAAGACGATTAATTAAATAATTCTGAGTTATTTTTATTGACTGATGAGTTTTTAGATGTTAGCATCTAAAACTTCTACATTCATTTTTAAGTAAGGAAACATTTGATGCATCTACAGAGGGATAGATAGAAAGTGTGGGGATGTGGTTTTTGCTTGAATAGAATTTTATAACATAAAGTAACTAAAAACATGACAGGAACACCTCTAAACACCTGCCAAAGGGAACCCAAACACCAACAGAAGAGAGAAGATTGAAAGGTTGACTAAAGCTGAGACACTCCTTTACTTCTTCTGGCTGAGATAAAACAGACACCTATTAATCACATGCTAGTAAGAGGACAGACACGTCCATGTATGTGCATGTCTTGCCTGTATTTGATATGACCACATGTGGTGGTGACCAGCGGGACCCAAGGCGCACCCTGTAAGTACCCACACCCATCACCTGCTGGCACTTTAAACAGACACATACTCGTCATCCGTTCAGTGTTGCTGTAGTGGGTTTAGGATACATTCCTTGCCCTCAAGCAACTCAAAACACACACTTTACATTCCAGAGAGTGTATTCTGGGTTCCCACCGTCTAATCCTTCAACATATGGAGTCGTTATAAGCATACCACTGCACAAATGCACGCACTTCACATTGGGAGGATCTTTTAAAACAAAAAAATCTACAGTTTGTTGCTCTAACATAACCCAGAGGAGTTGTCTCTTCATGAAAAAGACTTCACTGTCAGGCAATAACAACATCCTGAGGTCACTGATCATCATGGTTGCTCATGTTAGCCCTAAAGCTTCTCTCTCATCCTCGTTAAGGTGCACTGTTGTGTGGTTCTTGGTCCCTTTTTGACTTTGATGTACAAGAGAAACCCACTAAACCACAGGAGGGACCACCTTGTGAAAATATGAGCAGTGTTTGTGAACACTGGCTCCTGTGTGTACAATAAAAAAAGAAAAAAAAAACTTGTATGTGTCTGACAAACATATGTTGGTTGACTCTCAGGTGTCCTTAATGACCTTGTTCACCTAACCAAACATCTTTGATCACATGTTTAGCTCGTTTTGAGGCGTGGTCGTTTAGCACTGGCTTGCAGCAAGAAGGTCTTGGATTTGAAATTCACCTGGGAAGTTTTAATGATCTTCCTTATTCTACAGATGCTTTAGTTTCCTTTTACAGCTAAAAAACATAGACGTTATCTTAATTTCAGATTTGAAAATGTCGGTTTGTGAGTGTGCATGATTGTTTGTCTAAGTGAGGCCCACTGTTGGACCGGTAACCTGTCCAGGATGAACTCCGCCATAATCACTGCTATCAGAATTTCAGCAGCCCAAGAGAAGCTATTTCTGTTTAAACTGCTATGATGATTTGTTGAAAAGGAATGAGATGGTTAAACCAGCCCATTTATAAAGAGGATATAATTAATTAAGATGTATCCACCAATTAGCATGAAAAATGACTTGAACGATCCCACTGTCGCATAAATGCAACCAGTAAACATGCTAAATTATTTGAACACTATCAGCATTTCCAGATTTATTTCTGCTTGTACAGACATGTTCGTGCATTGAGTATTAAAGTTCTGTCAAGCATTAGGACTCATGAGGGTTTAAGGCTGTTGAACCTTCAACTAATCCAGCAACTGAGTCAGCAAAAAGAAAGTGTTTCCAAAACAGCGTGATCTAAATCTCTGACCCTAAACTCTCAACTTAAGCACAAAAAGGGACAATTGAGTGAAAAGTCAAAAAGATGTTGTCTGTAAGCTGAAATCCACCATCTTCAACATCTTTGAACTACCAGGTGTCTTACCACAGCGTGTTTTATGTACTATTAATAAGATAAAATAACAGAGTTAATGGACTTTGTCAACTAGAAGGTGCCACCAGACAACATCCTTCCAGTATGTCCCAATAATATGATAAAGTTGCCATCAAAGTAGTTGGCTGTGAATTTCCATGTCAACTAAATCCTAAGCCAATCAGAAATGCTGCTTTCTGCACTTGAGTTAGATCTTTTTAAAGAGAGGATGCTCCATTTTTTATTTATTCTATTCAAAACCAAGAGGTTTGTGGTGTCAAAAACAGGGATGAGTGATGTTATGTGTTTGTAAATCTGTTGTTTGGACGAGGTTGTGAACTAGGGTTAGGTCATGCTGAGCCGACTGTTTGCATAGTGTTTAAATGACACCACATGCAAACGTACACAAAGGGACATGCTGAGCTGATATTGGATTGCCTTCAATATGACTAACAGAGCTCACCAAATCTTTGTTTTGGCTGAATGTGGTTTAGCTAATGATCCATGTTTGATGTCTGATGGTACAGACATGCTGAAAATAACACCCCTGACATAACATAAGCAGAAACTCTCACTATTATCTCAGGCTTTTGTCATAAAGCGTGGTGACAGCTTGTGTGCGTGTGATTATTTTAGTATTTATCAGTCTTTTGACAACAACCCATTTCAGTATACATGTCCAACTTAAACAGACAGATGAAAACACACAATATGGTCCTGTGGGACTGATGTGTGAATGTCTGTAAATGATAAAAAGCTTTAGTATTTATAATGTGTTACTATTACATGTGGGGCTCAAGCATGTGTCAGTGAGAATTAATATAGAGGTCAGCTGACCAAAAAATGAAAAACCAAAAACAAGGTGAAGACCCTCAAACCAAACAGATATAGACAGTCTAATCAATACATCCTAAAAGCATCCCCGTCCATGTTGTGTAATTTATTCATCAGGCAACTCAGCACTGTTAACAGCTTATGAACTGGCCCATATATTAGCCCACTGCAGTTAGATTGTTAGATAATGGCGTGGGCTTGAAGATGATTTAAAGGAGGCTTGCTGTCTTGCTATCAAACCAGACATACAATGTAGGTCAGCCGTTTTAGAAAAATGTGGATGGACGGTGACCGGGATGAATGCAAACACACCCACTCACATGCTGACTGAGCCTCCAAACACCGGGCAACCAGTTGCCTGCAGTTTACTCTAACAATAGGTCAAGACAGCAAATGCAGACACTTTAGGCGCGTGCGCATTTTCAGCGCGTTTTAAAGCCCTCATGATTTATCTTAATGTAATTGATCGTTTCCTGGCCAACACTGCCGCACTACCCTGGCTTCAGATTCAGCTGCTGCTGACAATATAACGCAGCGCTGATTCGACGTCTGGCTTTGCGCGATGACTCGGTTCCGTCTCCACACTCCGCTGCAAAGAACTGACACCTTTATGCTGAACAAAAGCCTTTAAACTGAGACAGATTCCGTAGTTTTTTTGGACAAGCCAGTCGAAGTAGACAAACGTGCCACCATGCAGATGTTGGAGTTTTATGAATGAGACATCACTGCTCATTTTTACGCACGGACTCCACCGCAACCTGCAGCAACACAATCACACTCCACACATGTGTACCACGCCAACATACTCAAAAAGCAGTGTCACCAATGTGTCAATTAGCTTTTCTTCCGGCACCGGCAGTCTCATGATCCAAGCTCCAGTCTCATTCATTTACCTTGAAAGAAAGTGCATTGTCCTCCCCGCGCGCCGCGGAGCCGGGAGCTGCAGCATTTTCCCATTCAGCACGCGCCCGCTCATTTCTACTACCATCCACCTTTCACGCCACTTTGTTCTACTTTGGCATATCCTGCCTCTAAATGGCTCTGAGGCAGCAGAAAGTGAAAGAGAAAATCCACCCGGGTGGACTTCCTCTGCTGATGACTGTTAAACCGCCTGTAAGAGTCAGCAGCGGTGGACTGACCCACTCCCGCAGTGCTTCCACTCAAAAAACACACTGCCGAAGGGAGGGGAGAGAGGAAAGCGATGAGTAAGGGAGGGATGTAAGATAGAAAGGCAACACCCCGAATTCCTCCTCCTCCTCCTCCTCCTCCACCACCACCTCCCCCGCCTCCTCCTCCTCCTCCTCCTCCTCCTCCACCACCTCCCCCGCCTCCTCCTCCTCCTCCTCAGCCCCGTTTCGCTGATCCCGAGCAGCTGTGCCTAACAGAGGTTCCAGCGCGCATTCAGTCGCAGGATAAGCACAAAGTCATCAAATTCCCCCTGAAAGCGAGACATTAAGGACGTTTCCTCACCCTTACATCTCTAACACACGATAATTAAAGAACTTTATTGATGAAAAAAAAATGACATAACATTTATGCAATGAGACCTCATCTTGGATGAAAACAAAATAAACGGACTTCTCTGTCTGCAGATACATTCATTTTAAATGTGCTGACCTTGCTTAACACAGGAAAATTATATCTGTTCAATTAATTCACATTTTGAACATGAAACCAAGTGTCCTTACGTTTCAATAAATAAACAATAATTTATTTATGAGAAAGAAACCGAATGGGTATTTAGCTGATGTTTAACATTAGTAATTTGTGTGAGACTTATAAAATAAGTTACTAAGCCATTAATATCAGCTCATGGCTTTTAATCTCTCTACAAAAACTGGCTCAGGAGCTACAAGATCATCCAACAACTAGGAAGTTGGTGGTTTCTCTGGCATGTTGCTGAACCTCTAAACTGTCACTCTCACACACTCAGATTCTATCTCTCAGAAAAAAAGCATCTTTTTCACTTTCTCTGATCACTGAATGTCTGGAATAAATGTTGGCTAGTAGCCAAACCATTAGTGCCACAAACAGGCCTCAATCAGGATGTAATGAAGTGGGAAAGTGAAACGATTGTAGTGTTTTATTGTAACTGAGTGTATATTGGATACTTGCAGAACCAGGGATTGGGTGTCATGTATCCACTCCTGCAAACTCTGCCCCCTCACAACATCCAGTGGTGTTTAAACACTTTAAGTACTGAGTGGACCCCTGTGAATAGATCTCCCTGTCTGCTGGCTTGGTTCAATAAGTGAATGAAGGGTGAGACGCACACATGCACACACACACACACACACACAGGGGTAGGAGAGAGAGAAGGAGAGAATTAACACTGTCTTCTTATTAAGGAGAAATAAAGAGTGTGAATTCTGGAGAGAAGAGCGAGAAAATAAATAACACCCATAGAGCAAAAAGAAAAAAAAAAGATCATTAACACATTCTTTTTAAATGCAAAGAGAACAAAGATGGGATTCTACTGCTCATTCGTACCATGCAGTGCCAGGTGGGCACACAGCACTTGTGTGTGTGTGTGTGTTTTGGAGGTCTGACTGGCATGTTGGCATGCTGAACTGCAGGTGTATGGAGTCACTGCCACTGTTGTTGCCTAGTGCTACTAATAAAGAACAAACAGTTTTTAGTGCACACACAACACAACACTCCCACATTCACACAAATGCCTCCAATCCTCCTTAAGTCAGTGTGAGCATTATGCTTTTCATTTATGTCAGCTCCCGTCCGAGTTTCTGGAAAGGCCAGTTGGACGGCGTTCTGTCTGTCTGGCGTGCTTTGACATCAACCTCTGACTCATGTCCAGACATGCCTTTAGTCCACAAAGGGGGGTTTCTTTCTCTGTTTTTACCCTCCTTTTCTCTCAGCATCTAAAAGCTTGTGTTTAAGGTCCATATATGAGTTGGTGCTGTATAATTAGGCAATGAAGTAACAATGTAATGACAGCATGCAGGCAGGGTCACCCGTATGACCCTGGGAACCTGTCACCTCTCCACTGATGAAAGAGGCAGAAGACCTGGGAAAACTCATCCCTCTTATCAGACCAGGAACACACACACACACACACTCATTCACATGCAACTTGCTTTATCACATACAGAACAAACAAGTGTAAATTAAACCCTCAAGCAAAAATACATCAAACTCGAAAACTGTTCTAATCTCATGCCAATTTTTTCTTCCTTTTAAGTTTGGATTGAACGTCTTTCAGGATATCAGTAAAAACCTTTCACACTACAAGCTCTGCACTCTCTTCCTGTCCGCACTCAAACACTCACTCACACATCCATGCAGTCACTGTCTCACAAGTTTCTTTTAGCAGGATGGTTTTTCTGTTTTTCTTTGATGCAAGAAATTCATGACATTTGAAATTCTTAACTATAATCTACAGCTCACAGACTGCAATGCAAACTCTTAACACATCCCCAGTTTCTTTATTATGTGACTCAAACTGAGCTCTTCTTCAAGTCTAAAGGACCTTAAGGTTAAAAAAACTGGTTTGGATTTAGTGACATCTCTAAATATATGAACTGATTTCATGATGGGACAGAAAAACAGACGCAAGTAATAACAACAGTGGGCTTTTGTCCCCCTACATGCCAGAGAAAGTGTGTGTAGTCTTTCTGATGCTGCTGTCAACATGTGGAGACCTGTTCGAGTGGATTTAGTCTCTGCACATCTCATTCAATACCAAGTTATTAGTGACAGTTCTCATGTTTACAACCAAATGCATCCATAGCGACGACTCTTTTCTCACCGCCTGTTCACTTCATTGTTTTATTGTTAAAATTAAATGATGAGATCAGAAAGCAGGATTCAATCAGAGCCTGCAGGGCAAGAACTCCTCTGTTTAAACCTTCTTTTTTGGATATGGCATGCACAACCTTATTGTTTGATTAGTTTCTTAAAGCCACTGTGACACTGTTATTTTTAACTGAAATGTTCCTCATGGCTTAATAAGTCACAGCCATCATCTGCAGAATCATGTCAGAGTGACATAACAGCTGATATTAGCCTTGAGCGAGCCGTAATCGTGTGAAATATTCCGGCAGTTATTCTACGTGTTTCTGCTAGTTTTAACATAAAGTCTGAACAGCTTCTCTCCCTCGTACACAATGACACACACACAGACAGACACACACACAAACACATTCACATGGCTGCAAGCAAAGGGGTGATGTTGGGAAACAAAATCAAGGTGAAATTCCAAAATTGAAACATATAAAATATCTTTCACCGCAATTGGATTTTCAGGTTCTTCTACAGCCACGTGTGAAGCTTCTGCAAAATAAAACTTTTTAACTCTTAGTCTTGATTCTGATCGTTTGGTGAAAGCCCTTCAAAAACAGAAAATGTGCTGAATATTACTGAAAAAAACATGATTTATTTACCGATTCTGTCCTGTTACTACAAGAAGTCTGATTTACTGTTAAGGTGATCCAGTCATGTTCTGTGCTTTTAAAACGATGCATAATGTTTCAGGGTCAAATTTTGTTAGATCAAAACACATTAAGGTTCGCAAATAAAAACGACCATACAGGTTGATTGTGACAGCTCCAAAAATCAACCTGTGTGACTAGCTACTAACAGTGCATGCGAGTCCTTTCCCAGAGGAGCTGCCACTCGGCGAGATTTGTCTCAGTTCAGCCGCAGAAAACACAAATTGTGCAGCAGTATGTCTCATTATAATATAAAGATTTGCTTTAAAATGTAAAAATATGCATGCACATACTGTAAAGCAGAATATTTTGTTATTTGATCTTGTTAGTAAGTGGAAGGGTTAAGATTAATGTGGTTAGGGGTTGCGTGCAAAATAGGGTCATTTTTACAGGTTGCAAAATCGATCAGCGTGGTCATATTTCACTGGAGGTCGGTCTCATTAGCCCCAATGTGATCTCTCAGTGCCTTAATGCTTCTAAAATAAAGTCACAAAAGAATATTTGTTTGGGTAGAGTGCACGCTCAGTCCAGTAATTCATAAACAACAAAGAAAGTTTGAAAAAGTCTTAAAGAAAACCTGCATCTTTACTCACTATTAAACGGAACTTAAAGACGTGAAGAACTCTGCGGTTCGCATACGTATTGAAAAAGCACAGACGGTCGTGTCTGCAATGCAGCAACTGTGGATGATTGTAGGTCTTTGAACTCTGCTCCTTAAATCTTTTTAGCGCTTTCTTTAGGGGAAGCACATGAGTCTGAAGAGCTTCTCTTGTGGTTAACTGAGGGACCCTCCATGTTTGGACCACCAAACAAATCTTATTAGGCTCTTGACTGAGAAAAAAGAGCTTTTCATAAGGTTTGGTCTGAGAACAATGTGTAAGTGGAACTTTTCAGAGGTCGAACTTCAAAGGTAATTTTTCTTTTGTAAAGCAAAGTGGTGGGAAAAAAAAATCAACATCCTAAAGAGTTAAAAAGCTCCAGAAGTTTCTGCAGCTTTTGTGTCTCCTTAATGAGAATATTTTCACTGCTGGGAGAAATAGTACATACTAGAAAAAATGAGATTAAGAGATGGTGTAATGGGGTGAACAGGAAGGGAGGATGGTGACAGGGGGCAGAAAGAAAAGTGTGTGACTAATGGAGAGAATAACACAGTGGGAGTCAAAGGGAGGGAAGCTGGGGTGATTCTTATGTGTATTACACACCCCCTCCATCACACCCCACTGGTAACTTTCCAAGGCTTAGATTTAGAGTGAATATTACATGCATGTGTGTGTGTGCATATATAGTGTAGATTTAAAGCGGCTTCCACCAAAAGCTTCCAAAAAAAAAGCTTTTCCTAAACCATGGCGTTTCATTTACCCCCCAGAGATGAACTCAGCGTGTTCCTCTAAAGACTGCAGGGATGTGGGAGGGAATCAAGGAGTAGGAGCAAGCTTTAGAAAGAGTGTGCACTTGCATGCACGTGTGTGTGTGTTCAGTGGCGTTGATGTGTCAGGAAGCTGTTTTTACTGTGGGAACAAATGTTCAGGAAATGAACCTGATAATTTATAGAGAACCAAATCCTAAACATAATGTTTTATATAACAAGTTGCTCAAAATTTGGATAAATTTGGTCACATCTCAAATCTGCAAAAATCAGGGTCAGTCCTCTGTGTCTCATTAAATTTGTGTAAACCTTGGTGACGGGACGCAGTTAAAAAACAATAAATGTCTTACAAATGGCATCTTCCATTATAGGAACTGCCCACCAAACACAAATTAACATTTAAAAACAGTAATTATTTTCCCATCAGGACCTCTACTACATACACATTAAATAAAACTATTTCCTAGTGACTTATAATCTGTAATAAATCATAATATTCATAAAATTCAAAAGGCAGTAAATAGCTTTTCTAGTTTCAGTCTGGTTGGTACATGTGAGGAAGAAGGTTTTTTTTTAGGTTTTTAGAAAATAAAATTCCAAAAAGTTCCACTGATGGTAAAAATAGACTTTTCTTTTCAAAGTTTATTGCCTAAACCACTAGTCTTTGCTCATGTCTTCATACTTTGGTGACATGCTCCAATCTGAAGAGTCTTAAATACAAAAGTTTGTTGACTGAATGATGTCAGGTCTATGGTTCGTATCTACTCTTGTTAGTCTAGTGTCATGTTCACCATCGGCTGTTGTTTTCAGGTCATTTGCCTCCTTTCGTCTCCCGCTGTAGGTCAAGTGTGGTTTCATCATAAGAAGAAAAAAATGAATTGAAAACACTTGCAGGAAGAGCAGGATTCATCTCTATCCTTTAAGGAAATGGAGTGAGTTTGGTTGTCAGCCAAAAGTCATGACATACTGACCTCTGTAAATTAGGGAGCTCACACTTTGTTCCTTTTCTCTGCATATATCATTTACATCGTAACGTATCCCTCTGAACTATGTGGGGGTCCTGAACCTGTTGACCCAGCCCCCCATTCGTGCACCTTAAACTCCCTTTTGTCCTTCGAGAAGTCTCCAAGTTTTCTCGTGCATTTCAAAACCCTGGCAAGAGGAAGCCAAGGATCAGGAGGGATTATGCTGCAGCATCTCTCCAAGGTTTTACAAAAACTCAACATGCATGGGGGGGGAAGAGATTACCTTGGCAGCAGGGGCAGCAACTCTCGTTAGAAAGCACAACTAATATCGTTTTAGAATCAGCAGACCACTGCGTTAAGAGTTCATAGAAACTAAAACATGTGTACGACTGCATTATTATTCGCAATAACTTTACGCTTGAATGTTTTTCTTCTTGCCAAATATTTTTCTGAAATTTTCCATCTTCCAAAAAAGTGTGAGAATAGTCATAAATGTAGTTCCCAAGCTTCAGTCCAGAGCATGTGTTTGTTACTCAACAGTAGGTTTCACAATCATTAAATGGAATGTAGTCAAACTAAATAAATCCACGGAGCCTGTCAGGGATACAAGCTGCTTCCTTCCAACAACTAACACCAGTTAGCATTTATACATATGAGGGTGACTAAATTATTACTGTTATCATTTACAGGAAGTACAACCAGTATCAGTTCTAAGGTATCATCTTTTAATGATAGTCACATCTGATTCATAACAAATCTTTAAATTAGGCAACCTCCAAAGAGTAGCGTGTAGAATTTAGCATACTTTTTATTTTTACTTAACACCAAGCCAAAATGCAGTTTGTGAAATAAAATTTAAATAAATTTTTATGACTTCCATGGGATTTAAAAGGGTAAGTAGCAGACAGCTGCTGCTAATCCAATGGACCCTGTTAATTTCTCATCAACAAGTGTGAGCACCTCTGTGAAAACAACAGTATTACAGCCTGATTTATTCAAGTATGCATGTGCTAACAAATTGGCAGGAAAGGAAAAACAACTGTTGCTGCTCATCAGTCTGAAGAGGGGTCACTTCCAAACTGTTTGGCATCCATCAGTTAATTTACAAGAGCATGTTCAAAACAATTACCAGTTTATTTAGAAGCTGCAGGTAAATTATCTCCAGGTCAGATAGTTCCTGCTATGAGGGATAGTGACAACGACAGAAACGTCAAAATAAAAACAAAAAAAAAACGTATCAACAGGCTGAAACGACTTTGTTAAATGTTAAAGATTATGATGGTACAACTGGAGAAATGAAGGAACCAGGTGGTGTTTTGTGTCCTCATCATAAAACTTTACCAAAGGGATGTTCTTCTAACTATCAGCAAAACATTAAAATATACATATTTTTGTTGAAATATTGTATGGATCTGCAAAAAATTGAACTTACCCAGTTAAGCGTGAATGTGGAGAAAGTTAAGAAATGACTATATGAGTGAAGCTGGTCCATAAGGACATTGTCTTTATAAAATCCAAGATGTCAAGAGGTTTGTAGGATCCCTCTCAATCCCCTCATGTTCCTCATTGTTAAATCGTTTTCTGTATAATCGTGTGTGTGTGTGCTCACATGAGAGAATGAGTGCAGTAGGAGGTGTGTTTGTGCTATTTTAGCAGACAAACAGATTGATGATATTATTATTTATCCGTGGCACCCTGCTGTTAAAGCTGGGGTGGGTTACATCATCCCTGATAAAAGGGGCAAACGGACGAGCTAAACATTCAAATGCAAATCCAGCAGATGTGTATGAGTCACATGAGCTGTAATTATTCTTTCATATAAAGTTTTGTTTTATGTCTAGTCAGCTCAAAATCCAACTCAAAGCTGCTTAAATGGCAGAGAAGATACAGCACTGAGATACAAAGAAATCTCCGTATGACTGTTTATTTATGCACACGCGACAGTGTGAGAGGTTCTAATTAATTAATATAAATGGGAGCTTTGGGTGCCTGTGTGTGTGTTCTCCGTGGGTGTTTGGGCCCACACATGCTAGAACAAAGAAAGCGTGCTCTTCTCTATTCAGTCAAGTTTTCTCTGTAATGACAGGAAAAGTAATTGATTACACGCCACACCAAGCAGATGGAGCCAAAGGAGCACAGTAAAGAAGCTGAGAGGCCCAGAGAGGAGGAGGTAAACACACACTCCCGTCTTCACCCCCCTGAACCAGATCTCAGTCTCATTAACTTTTTATATCTCTTACACACAATTCAATTCAGACAGAAAAGAAAATTTACCTCGAAAATAAATTATATTAAGGACATCAAGTAGAAAAAGGGGCGTGTTCAAAAGGGCTCAAAAAATTAAATATAATATTCAGTATCGTTGTCTGAAGAAATAAGATATGATTATAGGATGGAATACGAAGAGATGATATGTAAAACTACATGATACAATACAACAGAAACGGTATGACATGATAAAATATGACATGATGAAGGCTAATGTTATACAAAAAAAAAGAAAAAATACAATATACAGTGATACAATACAATAAAACATGAAGAATTTTTGATACAAAATGAAATATCTAACACAATGTACCTAATTATGTCCTGCAGGAAATTTGTTTTGAACTATTTTACATGTCTATGTGAATTCACCAAGCTGTTTAAAGCCAAACGCTGATCACAGTCCTGGTTGTGTAAACATTTAGAAAGGGGGCAGGTCATGCTGTTTTTTTATAGAGGGGATCTGAAACTTGACAGCTGTATGAGTCACAGTACAAAGAATTTAGAGGTGAGAAGACCAAAGTACGTCCACAGAGCATCGCATTAGGTGGAGAACAACACTGAATGACTAAACAAGTCTATCATCAGTAAGAAGAGTTCATTAATCACAAGTGTCAGACTAAATTATGTTCTCTTTGTGTGCTTGTGTGCACACTCGTGAGATTGGTTCTGTGTTTGGCCAGTAGGTAAGGCTGGAATACCAAAGTTTGCTCTTGCATACTAACACATCCACACACCCATATATCACACATGTAAAGAAGTATGGTTTTCATTAACTGTGCTCACAAACCCCTGCACCACGCAAGGCAGTGACAAAGTCTGTTGAGTTACACTCAATTTAAAAGTGCTTGAACATCAGATAAGGGCCACCCTAAAGCTTCAATATGAGCAGGATTTAGCCACAAGTTTGAACTAAACACTGATGACATCTAAACCTATTCCAGGCCTCAGTTGTTTTAAAAACACATGACAGCGTGTTGTTTTCTGTTTCACTTCCCTGTACGATGAAAAAACAGCTGAAAGCGCTTGACACCAAATCTAAACACTTCAACCAGCAGACTCTGACGTGCATCAGGAAGCTGTACGTGTGTTTGTCTGTGTTTGCCCTGCTCAACAAAAAATGTTTTCATAATTCAGGCACTCAGTGCAGTGAACCAGCTTGCCCTGCTGTGTAACCATGGTGACAATGAGTTTACTAACACTGAGCCTGATGAGGATAGTTGCTCTTCCATCTAAAAGCTAACAGGTCTGCAGAAAACAAAGCACACGCTCGCGCAGTCTCGACACGTGTGTGTATGAAGAGCTCGTTAGCGCCGCTCAGCTGACATCAACAGAAATCCAAACTGTTTGTGAAAACCACGTGGGGCTTCAGTCTCAAACCATGTTCAGACTTTATCTCACAGCTTCATGCATGTGTGTACATAATCACACACACACCAAAAATTAACCTGTATTTTTTTTTTAACAAGTATCCGGATCATTTATTGAGAAGTTACATGAAGATGTGTTAAAAACAGCTCGATCTCACAATGATGAAGAATCCTTAAAAACATTCCTGGATCCAGATGGTGATCCGGACCACCCCAAAATCTTATCACTTCCTATTCTGACCATTTCTGACTATTCACAAAAAATATAATAAAAATGAATTCAGAGCTTTTTGAGTTATCTTTCTAACTAACAGACAAACTAACAAACAAACAAATAAAACAACACCTGCATGTTTTCTGAGGTTTTTACAGTTTGAAAAGATGTAATTCAGTGAGATGTTTAGATTTGTTAGGAAAAAGTAGGTACTTTAAATATGAATTCAGATTCTGAACAAATCTGAGTCTTTTCTAACTGGATTGTCTTTGTTTCTGGTTCAGCTCCAGATGTTCAGGAAAGGTGCCAAATGGTTCAAAAATCTTTTTCACATGAAGCTGAACGTTATATTACAAACATTAATCAGATTAGTCTTTTGTCTCTTCATGTTTATATGTATAAATGTATTACACATAAAGTGTAATAGGGATTACATTCATTTTCATATTTGAATTCTTCACTTGCACGTTGCTGCTTATACTTTAATACTTTTACTTTGGAAGGATTTTAGCTGGACTTGCAGTTAAATATTTCAGCATCTTTTTTTTAAGTGCTTGTACTTCAGAGGAGGATCTGCAGACCTCCTTTATGAATGAGAAGTCCGTAGTGTAAACAGAACCACAGTTTAATACTATTTAAATACAAGTAGGTCCTCACACTGAAGGTGTGTCATGTGTTTCCTGGTAAAAATGACGTGTGTGTGAGTGAGTTAGACCGTGCCGGGATTCTGGGAGGTTTTTTGATCCAGATGAAGCTGGAATTAATCAGACGAACTGAGGCCCCAGAAAGAAAAGCACAGGAAACAGATAACTGACAGAAGGAATCATGAGTCAGGCAGTGAGTGTGTGTGAGTCTACAGGGTCCAGGTCACGGTACCAACTCAGTGAGCCCACCTTTGCTTGTGATTGTGAGTCACAAATTCATCAAGTGAGTCAGAATCCCACAAATCAAATTATCTCCATTTGCTTTCCTATAGTCTGTCCTCCCAGTTCCTTTCTCTTTAAGAGAACAAAGGGAGGAGATCTGCCTAATCCTGACAGAAAATCCACGTGTTTCACATGCAACATGCATGAAGGGGAAATTCTATCTATTATATATGTATTAAATACACTGAGAAAGGACTTGGAAGTGTACCGTGACCTGTATATGACACCGAATGCATAATGGATCATGATGTATAATAAATTAAGCTATAAGGAAGAGGAGTCAGCAGGAATCGCCCTGTCGACAGACAGAAGGGAGGAAACTGCAGAGAATAAGAGAACAGCTACAACATTCTGCCCTCTAGTGGATAAAACTCAACTTTTACATTGCTTTATCTTTCACCTTCAATTTCCACCTTTGATAATGTAATATAATATAATATAATATAATATAATATAATATAATATAATATAATATAATATAATATAATATAATATAATATAATATAATATAATATAATATAATATAATATAATATAATATAATATAATATAATATAATGTAATATAATATACTCTTTGCTATTAAATGTAGTAGCATAATAATAACCTGTAATGGTCGGTGACCTGGGACCACACCAGGGGTTTAATCTGTGCTGTAACTGACTGTCTTAGACTGGAAGTATATTTTTGTAGTTACCATGGAGATGTCAAGCCACTGCCAGAAAAAAAAAGGCTTCTTTTGTTTACTTTGACGAGCGCCACAGCTGACATCCCCTCTGCCAAACACCCTGTTTACATTGAGATTATGTGTTTTTGTTCACTGTTCTCAGAGTTGGTCAATAAAACATGATGTTGTTCGTCTTAACTGTGTTGAAATCCTGTGAAATTTCATAACTTTTTGGGCAAGTGTTATCCAACAAAAACCAAGACGATCCAGGGAACACAGTTTGATCATTCCCAAGCAGATCTCCTGAAACTAATTTCCTCTATTGCATAAAAACAGGAAGACAAATGTTCTTCGTGTCTGGGCACAAGATGTCACAAAGCAATAATAAATAACAATCTGAGCAAAAACAACAGATACTATCAGACTCTTTCTCATTCTTGTGACCTTTCTTAGTGATTTAGTTGTCACAGAAACAATGATCTTATGTTTACTTGGGGACAGTCTGCTCTGGTCGTCATGTTACTGCCACCAATAACAGCCAGACAAACACGTAAACACAAATTAACATGACTGGGATTGTTTTGTCATTAGTTAGTCCAGCAGACAATGAGTGACTCCCACTAACTGTGTGATTATTACTAATCTGTGATGAGCAGTTTTTTGAGAAACAGCATGACACAATTGCTGGTGAAATAGCTGGTGTTTTGTTTTCAGCATCAAATCCTGTGATACGAGGTATAAAGCCAGAGTCAGCTGGGAGGGATTTCTCACTGCTTTTTCAGATGAAGTTAGCAGTTGCATTGTGGCCAAAGTTAGAAGGTTTGCTGCTGAGCGACAGCCTTGACAGGGGTGACAACACTCCACGGCTTCACCAGAGGGTATTTCCTCTGATAACAATCCAGCAGCATGGGGGGGGTCCAGCTAGCAGAGTCAACCTGACACCATGATGTGTGTGTCTGTCTCAGAAACATCTACGATAGGCTGATCGAGCCTTTTGCAGATTATATAACAGAAATCCCAGCAAAAGCAACACGTAAAGTTTTACATACTGTAGCATCAAAAGATTGCAATAATAACTCACCCATTCCCCAGATCATCAATATCTTCATCATCATCCTCGTCATCATCATCTCCATATTCATCATGTTGGGTTTTCCCATTCAGATCACCGTCTCTGAGGTAATCTCCCTTCAGGAGGGATGGGTTGGTGTCGTCCAAGTCCTCGATGAGATGGATACGTGAGGTTTGGCTGGTCCTGAGGGGAACATCAGACTGGGTGTTTCCTGTGGAGGGAGCGTCTCCGGCCTGCAGACGGGGGCTCGCTTGACCCTGACGCCATGACAGTGGAGAAGAACGATTGGACAGGCTAGAAATGGAGAAGGCAGCGGCTTCATCACTATCATAGTTTATGGTTCCCTCGACACAGCTGTGGGATTAGAAACAGAGAGCTTTTAGTTATCAAGGATTATAGAATTATAAATGAATTTTCTTTTCCATTAAATCATTTGTTTTCCTCTGAAAAAAACTTTGGATCTGCTTCTTCCAGTTAGTTGTTCTCGCCTTGGCCACAATATCTTCATTTCTCTCAATCCTTTCTGTAAAAAGCCTCAAAGTGATTTTGAAAAGCTCAGGGATTATTCAGGATGTGGATGTGTGTATCCATGGAGTCTTAGTACGTTTCTCCAAAAACAGGCAATTTGCATTTATTTGATGTTATTTTCCCGTCAGCAAACATGTCTTTCTGCTCCACATAACACTTAAAACTGCACACCATCATTCTTATGTCCGCGAACATTCGGAAGCTTCAACACGTGTTCACTACCAAAGCTCCTGCCCTGAGAATAATGAGAATTAGCATATAAAAAGTTACTCCACATCAAACTGTGTGACAGCGTTTGCATTTGCCTACTGTGTTAAAATTAAGTCTGTCTGCAGGATATAGAATAATCCTCGCAAAAACTACCAATAATGGCATTTCTGAGTGAAAGACTTTTTGCAAATATGAGGAGAGAAGTCAAGACAGAGAATGTTTCCACACATTAGAGTTCATTTTGACTCATATTTCTAATATACTCATAATATTTTACTTCACTGATGGTTCTGTTTGTTTATTTGACTTCAAATTTCCTGCGTTCAGTTCTTCTTTGTGCCATCAGTTGTCCTCAGTACTTCAGCTCCCTCAGTCTGTCACACCTGTGTTTCATTCTGTTAATTAATCCACCTTCACTCTGTAATCACTCCTCCCATTGTTTTGTTGTTCTGCTTTAGTTCTGTATGGTTTTGCCTCGTATCTCTGTGGATTTTACTTTGCTCTTTTTATCAGTTTTTGTTCCTTTATGTTGCCCTGTCAGCTTTTTAGCCATACTTTGCTTTTTGCTTTTTGCATCTATGATCTACCGCATAAAACGTTCAGTTTTTCTCTAGATATACTGTATGTGTGACATCCTGTTTACACATGAAGCTTTCATAGACAGGCTGAAGGCCTCAAGGCAAAATGTGACTTCAGTGATTCAAGGTTATCATAGTAAAATAAAAGTATGAATGGCAAAAGGAAATGTATTCCAGCAGGGAACCATCTGCTGAGTTACTCTGCATGTGGAGCGCTCCCACTGAGGGACAGAGATAGAACGTATAGCAGCCAACATGTGGACAGACAGAGGGAGGGGAAGCTCAAGGACAAAATCTGAAGACAACATTGAACACAAGCAAAACTGGTCCAGGAAGAGGAGGAAGGAAGAGGATTCACACGCTTTAATTATGTCAGACAAAGCATCACTGGTTGTGTTGTTACTGTATGTCTGTTGGTCTGAGTTTGAGATCAACTTTTAGCTGATCTACATTAGCCTGGTAGTTACTGACTCAACGATCTGAGCAGGTATATAGAAGGACTCTGACAGGGATGCAGATGTTCCTCTGAGCTCCAGCAGGAAGGTTAGTTTATCAAATATTTTCTACTTGACTTTGGGAATTTAAGCTTGTATGATAGAAATAATCTTTGGCTTGATTCTATTCATTTAGTCACATGTCTATAAGTGTGTGTGTGTATGTGTTGCTGACCTCCGGCTGAGCTGGACCCCTCTCAGGCTTGTCATGGTCTCCTCCAGGTTTTGTCGAAGGTCCAGAACATTTTGCACGGTTCTTTTCCTTTGTGACTCCGGGTCTGCAGGGGCGCAAACACAAATACCCACTGTTACTAAGTTAAAGTAAGAATGCTACTTATACTTTCAAAACAAAACAAATGTTTGTGTAAAATAATTTCAAATAATATTCAAAGATCTGCAAAGTTTCCTAGTTTTTTTTCACAGGAAATATTAAAATTCCACATTCATTTCACTACTGCGCTTAGATTAGACATGAATGAAAAACTTCAAAATAATTGTAAAACACAAAATCCTGAACCTGGCAGTGAGAAAAAGGTCACAAAACAGAGACTCTAGTTGTAGTAGTGGAACAGTAAGGTGTGTAGTTTTCCAGACAACAGAGAAGTTCTGTAAATGATGCCAGTTAATAAAAAGCAACAAGAGAACTTTAAGGCCAGACAGTTCTCAGTCTCCTGTAAAAGTTAGTATACATTCAGAAAAAAACAACTTGTCTGTCTGCCATTCTTGATGACTAGATTTCACTTTTTTTTATCCAAAACCAGTTTCATCGTATAATGTTACATCCATTTTCTCAGTCACAAAATAAAACCGAAAACCAACGTCACGTAAACCATCCTGTGGAGACACACCGGCATCTGTGCAAGCCAGTCCAAATGAGATTCAGTCTGCATGGATGGATTCATGCTGCGCTATGTCCCTCCGATTAACCTCGTGTGTGTGTGTGTGTGTGGGTTTGTATTTCTGACCTCCTGGGGACCCGTTTCCTGACTTTTACTATCTTTCTGGGGTCCGAGGGTTCTTGTGGGGACCGAAGCCTGGTCCCCATGGGGGGGACTCCCCTTTTTAGGGTTAGGGGTTAGGTTTATAGGTATGGTGTGAATAGAGTTTTAATTAGTCTTAGGGTTAGTTATAGATCAGTAATGGTTAAGGTTAGGAAAAGGGTTTGGGTTAGGTATAAATCTAGTTACTAAAATCAATGGAAGTCAATGGACGGTCCCCATAAGGATACCAAAACACACTTGTGTGTGTGTGTGTGTGTGTGGGTTTGTATTTCTGACCTCCTGGGGACCCGTTTCCTGACTTTTACTATCTTTCTGGGGTCCGAGGGTTCTTGTGGGGACCGAAGCCTGGTCCCCATGGGGGGGACTCCCCTTTTTAGGGTTAGGGGTTAGGTTTATAGGTATGGTGTGAATAGAGTTTTAGTTAGTCTTAGGGTTAGTTATAGATCAGTAATGGTTAAGGTTAGGAAAAGGGTTTGGGTTAGGTATAAATCTAGTTACTAAAATCAATGGAAGTCAATGGACGGTCCCCATAAGGATACCAAAACACACTTGTGTGTGTGTGTGTGTGTGTGTGTGTGTGTCATCACACTGCTCCCAGGACTTGAGGAAATTAAATACAAAATAGATGATAAAATAGCTGAACCACAAAAACACTAAACTACCTGAACGTTTTCTTCTATTGACACATCACAAAAGTTACGTTTTCAAATAATAAACTTGGTGTCAAGTTTTAGTTTTATTTTGACAATATTAATATTAACATATATGTAAACTTTCATCAGTAACTAATCAGAACACCTTGGCTGCGTTGTTTGACCTTCACCCCTGCTCTCTTCGATCCTGTAGAGTGTGAAACGAGAGGATGGTAATAGAAGTGTTATGAGGGGCTGACATGGGACAGTCTGTTTATCCCTGGGGTTGAGTTCAATAGACCATAAGCACAGACCAGCTGACACCCAAACAAGCACAGCAAAACAACAACTTCAACAAAGGACTTGTTCTGATGACAGTTTAAATTAAATTAAATTAAATTCATAAAGTCATTTTTTCTAACCAGGTTCAAGATTGTTCAGTGGCTGATTTCTAGTTTCTCCTTTCTCACATGATGGTAAACTCCATTTTGGCTTGAGAATCTGCTGCACTTGAACAGAAACAAACATCTCGAACACAGCAGTGATATTAGGAAGTCCAGATGGTTAGTGAGAAGGAGAGCAGTGAAAGGTCATCCTAATGAGCAAGGAGGGCCAATCCTGAACAACCAGAGGTGTCAGTCTCAACAACAGCTGCAGACTAAACACAAGTACACACATTTCTATTTGAATAGCTGCTCTATTCATTTTTAAACAATATAGAGAGCATTTGACAGACATTTTAACTGAGGACAACTAATAAAACTGTATTGATTTTTCTCCAAAGAGAAAAGCAACAAATATAATTGATTAGGCAGCCTGGGGACGTGTAACAAAAGGTGACATCATGAAGCTGTTGTGATGTGCAGCTTAAACACATATGGACAAAACATGACTGCAAAAAAGAAAAAGTATTCAAACAGAACTTCAATGTTCAGCGATGAAGCAGACTGTGGGATGTCAAGTTCTAAAATTTGACGTTTTGGCTTTAAAATGGTCTTTTTGGCATTTAACGGGAACAAAGAACCACTAACACGCGCAAACAGACACACACACGGAAGCTTTAATTGGGTGATTTTAATTAGTCTAAACGCTAGCATTGTTTAACAGTGAGGTTAAATTGATTAGATACAGTCTGTCTTTATGTGTGTGTGTGTGTGTGTGTGTGTGTGTGTGTGTGTGTGTGTGTGTGTGTGTGTGTGTGTTTGTGAGAGACTTCCTGCTCCACCCAGAATCCCCCAACCCTGGTGTTCCCAGCTGGCATGTTGGGGGTGGAGGGGGTCAGTGGTGAGGGAATTAGGGATGCAAATATCCCTGTCAAAGCCTGACAGCTCCCCCGAGGTGCAGATGATTTACACTGATCTGGTTTAAAGTGATTGTGTGTTTCTGTTGTGTATGAGTATTTTTGTGTATTTGCAGGGACAGAGAATCTCCACCTGTCTCTTCTGGGGGCGCACACAAAATCATGATCCAGTTTTCTAAGGTGCCTCACTTAATGGACAACTCAGACTGAGAGTCAGCACGTTGGAGTGATGGTGTTGTTGTTAATGCATGGGGTGGCTCGGCATCATAATGGGAGCATGCTCTCAGACAAACCAGCTAAAGACATCACGTTGTCTGTTTGCAGGGGATGAAAAGTGGTTCAGCACTTGTCTCAAACTCTTGATTGTTATTGTTTACATCTTCTATATCTCAAAGATGGTTGACTTCTGATATAGAAACAAACTGCAAAAACACTCCACACTTTTATAGGGACTACTTTTAGCAGTGGACTGATATCTAATCTTTATTTTCAACTTTATTGTAACATATGTAGAGCTGGTTCCAAATAAATTAGTTTCTGTGCTGTGGCATTTGAGAAACACAGAGGAAAAAAAAGGAAGTGGTAAAACCCACAGCATGTTGTGGCCAGCAGAGAGTACAGGGAGAAATAAAAAGGAGAAACTGCTGTCCACTTGCTTTCCTCTGGGCTCACTTTGTCTCTCTCGTCTCCATTAGAAACACACAAACTCCCTAAAGACACACTTATGGCTCTGTCCTTGCAAGAACTGTGTCATTTTATGTACATGTGCTCATGAGTGTTTTCTGCAGCAACATCCTTCTTTGCAAAAGCATGTCTGCCCTTATCAGAGAGATTCATGGAATATCATTAAAAGGATAGTTAATGTCACCCATTTCTATTCCTTCCTTCCTTTCCTCTTGAGCTCATCTGTCTATATCCTGTCCATGTGCATGCACACGTGTCTGTCCTTAGGCTGCGGAAGCCTTACTGCATGATAGATAGATGTGGCTGAGCATCACTTGTTTTACACCTGCACATCAATAAATGCATGTCTTTAAAAAGTAGTAAAACAAAGTGAAAGATTCTCAAAATGTATTGATTCCTATCACGTGACATGCAGGCAGAAAGGAGACGAAAGCATAGCAAATAACACAACACAGCTCGTTGCAAATACAACAGCACAGATGTGTGCATAAATTTTGTAACTTTATCCGTTCATGACATCTTGTTTGACACGAGCAGTTGGTTTAACGTTCATGCTTCCTCTACTCTGTTTGTCTTTGTTTTGACTCTTCTTAGCCTAGCATCACAGCCTGCAGCTGACCTTAGACGGTTTGCAAAACAGGAAGCATTACAACACACAGCCGTTCCTGCACATCTGGACAGGCCGGACAAACACTCACCAAAGCACCCATGCATGTGTATACATGCACAAACACACTGGATCGAGATATAACAACAGGATATTAAGGCTCTTTAATACCGTGTCTGATACACAACATAAATGGTTAATGAGCATGGGAGCATGCATGATTGCTTCTGAGTACAATTAAATATTAAATGTGTCAATAAACATTTGCCAGAAAAGGAAGCTACAAAGACTGTAAAATGCAGGAGGATAAGGAACACAGTGGTTGCCTTAGAAACGCACTTTTAGAGCTGTGGACTCTTTTTAACATGGGATACAGTTACAGAATTCCATGTGCAGTGACTAACACAGAGTTTAAACCTTGAGACTTAATTCCCTTCTGACCAGATTGCATCGTTACCAAAATTTGGCTTCTTCATGTTGACACAAACACAGGCTTACACACAAAAAACACACTCAACATATCTCCTTAAAAGATCCATCTGCTTAAAAGTCACACTGTTATCCGCTTATAGGGACTCAGATAAGGAGGCTTTAAGTGACTTGAGAGAAGTTTACTTTCACAAGAAGAAGGTCAAGACCTCATCAAGGTAAGTCTGAAAGAAGATCTCAGCTATACGGTCTTACTCATAAAGCATCCAAACACAAGTGTGTTGACGCCTGTGCTGATCTTCTGCACCAAATAACACTGAATATCATTAAAGTGATTTAAAAAAATAATAATAAAAAGGCAGAAAACAACATCTGAAGCTCTAATTTTGCTTCCTGAAAACCACAGAAAACTTGAGAAAAAAAACATCTAAATACAGATTCTGTCACAAATCTACATGCAAGCACACAACCACATGCTCTCTCTCTTTTTCAAACTCATGCACACACACACTAAATAAACCTACCAATAAGCCAAGGCAGACCATAATATGTGTCAATGTTTGGGTGTATTTTAGTTCAAGAGGCTTGTTTCCTGTGGAACTGTATTTTACAATGTGCTGAAATGCAGCTGCTGCTCTGTCTACACATGTTGGACACACAGGCTGCGCTCAGTGTGTCTCGACTGTTAATGAAGAGACGAGTGAAACGGGAGACATGATAACAATAAATGAGCGTCTCCACAAAAATACAGACAATAAAACACATGAACTGCCACATAAACCCCTTTTAAACACAATTTTAAAAATTGCATTTCATTTTCTGACCATTCATCTTTAAACAATAACACATTGCACAGCAGCTGTTATTAGGACTGCATGCAACAATATATTTTTTCATTATATATTTCCCATAAAGACTTGTCTGCAAAATGCAGGAAGAAATTAGGAAGTTAAATAGTTGGCTGCATTAATTATAGATGTTTACATTTTCAGGAAACTCTCAAAGATGGAAAAAGAGAACAAAACCAAGACTTTGGGATCAGATTTAAATAAATAAATCCTAAGATTTGATCACCAACATCCAAAAAATGGGATCAAATAACGACTGAAATAAAAGACAATCACCATAGCCTACAGAATAAGACCAACACATTATTTATTAATATACACACAGTTTAAAGAAAAAAAAAAAGGTAAAATGGTCCTAGTTTAAGTTTATACTCTCTTTGAAAATGAAACTGTTAAAACATTTAATCACCACTAATCTTAATCTATTAGTCACCTAAAATCGACATAAAAGAGAAATTGTCAATCCCTTAATAGACTTTTCAGCTAAAATATCAGAATATCTGAAGCTCTGATTGTTACCAGAGTAAGCTGAGCACACAATAATCCCCAGGCTCAGTTAGATCAGATGAGAGAACACGACTAATACTGGTTCCCTAAAACAGTCGGAACATTTAGGGAGATTTGATCAGTAACAATAGAGACTTTTATCTGTGAGCTTTAAAAAAAGAGGAAACTGTAAATAGGACCGAAATAGAAGAGTTCTAAATACCTTTTATCACAAGACACCCTGTCTGAATCTCCTCCTGTCTTCATCTTCCTCTTCACTTACATGTGGAGGTTTTATATGAAATTCAAAAAGATGAATAATAAACTGATAATAC